>OY978215.1:5558223-5783223 GCA_963854785.1 Vaccinium vitis-idaea | reverse complement strand
GTTGCACATCTTGCTCACGTCGATCATTTTGATTCCCCGAATTTCCCCCGTGTTGACTACCCTCATCATTAACTCGTTCATTTCTACCCCGTCTAGTGTTTCTACCACCTCTAGCGGTTGCACCACGTTTAGTACCTCTTCTCGGCGGCATAGTTCTAATAAGAATATAAGAAAGAAGGATCGTAAGTCCACATTATCTCAAATGAGGTCAAAGCCCCTATGCCAACCCAACACGGGCAACAACTCAATACTATGCTCATTAACTCATATGAAACACAACATGTCTATGTTATGATCATGAATGTCACACAAGCACACAATGAATGAGAAAATATGATTTTCATGAGAAAACTTATGCAAAGGTTTAAACCCCAAGACACAAGGTCTTCCCACGGTTCCTAAGTATTCGAACCTACGCTTTGATACCAAGTTGTCACGCCCTCAAATTTAATAACTCAAAATAAATATAATCCACGTGGGACAAGTCCAAAGTCGTACATTTTCCCATTTGAATAGTCAAAGTCAAAGTAGATACATTCTCACCACAAAGAATAAACGAGTTCTAGCTACGAGTACCCGTAACCCAAATGCATAAGTTTCAAGTTTTAAGAGTTATTACAATAACCAAATCGCCAAAAATATTAACAAATAGAAGTTACAAAACCATCTTTCAAAAATATAGAACAAAGATGGAAAAATAACTTCATGCTCGATGAACTCCAATGCTATGCAACCACACTTCAAACATCCATCTCATGCTCCATGCCGAGTACCTGAAAATTGATAGGTTGAGCTAACTAGCCCAGTAGGAAAACTACTCTACTAGCGCTAGGTGTATAAACATGATACATGCATAATGGATGAACATGGAGAAATGGATACGACCAAAACACAAGGTAAGGATGAACGAAAAGCTATAACTCAACCACGAGGTAACCAAAGTGTATCCAAGTGTCCAAAATGTGTCCAGGTATCCCGGAAGAATTTTAAGTAACCCACCAAGGTCCGAGCAATTTCCAAAGTCCTCATTATTACATAACCAAAAAAAAAACCAATTTTCGTCAAAAACACCAAATTAACCAAAACATTCCAAAGCCAACTTTTCATAAGAAGTATTCATCAAAGTTAATAGGGAAAATATCCCTCTGCCGGATTTCATGGGCTCCGTGCACCCCTGCCGGATTTCTTGGGCTCCGTGCACCCCTGCCGGATTTCGCGGGCTCCGTGCACCCATGGCCAGGGTCACCAAACGGGTGATCCCTAGAGTTCATTTTATCCAATTATATCAACTCAAATCCATTTGTCTTTCAAAAGTTCCCAAAAGTCCCTTTTCTTTAAAAAATTCGCCGTTTTCGCCAAAAATGTGTCAACCGACGCGTGTCCGATACATGGAACATAAAATTAGTCAATTCACGTGTCCAAGGGTTAATTTTATAGATTCAAGATGGATTCGGTGTTCAAAATGATGGTTTGGGTCAAAAACACGAAGATATGGACGATCGGGGACCAAACGGGCATCAAAGGGTGCCCTAAAACCACCCCAAAACAGGGGATACTCTCTGGAAAACAGGGGCAGCAGCCCAGAAACAGGGGCAGCAAGCAGATTTTCACCATAGTGGTGTGGAATTTCAACCCAAACATAAAAGTAGAGCTTAGGGCCCAAAAATTTGACATGTAGAGTGACTAATGGACCTCAAGGGAGTGCCAAACAACCATCAATTACATCAAACAAGTACTCAAATTGTAGATCACGAAATTTAGCTCAACAAACCCATCTATGGGAGCAAATGATAAGTTAGATGGATTTAGGCAACAAAAACAAGATATATGACATATATCACATAGATACAACTAGAGGGAGTAGAATTTGTCTTCCTACCTCAAGGATTTTGCTTGAAATGAGTGGGTAGATGAAAACCCTAGCCTCCAATTGCTCCAACCCGAAATGTGTGCTTTCGGTGCGAAATCAATGCAACCCAAGCTTCAAAACGCGTAGAGGAGGTGATTTTAGGTGGGGTTTATGAAGGGAACTTGGGGTTTTGGTGAATCTATGAAGCTTGGAGCAAGAAAATGGAAGAGAGGAGTGAGGGAGAGGGGCTGTCGGGCAGAGAGAGGGAGAGAGGGGGCTGATTTTTGTAAAAATGCAAGAATATAATGCCTTATATACTCTCACCCCATTACACTTTCACCCCAAAACTTCCAAATGTACTTTAAAAAGACCCAAATGCATTTAAATGCTCTCTCTTCGACCCCTCAAGTCAAAATTTAATTCCTCACATTTACCCAACATTATTCCGGAAAAATTATGTAAAAATACGGGTCCTTACACCTATCCCCCCCCCCCCCCCCCCCCCCGCGGGGTAAATTGAACGCTTCCGCATAATTTGACGAAGGCCTCCAAGTCACCTCCAACAAATGCGGCAATTTGCAGCAAAAAGCAGGTAAAGCCACTTACATCGATCTCCTACACCTTCGGGATAAATCCACAGGAAATTTAACAGATTTCCAGATGGGTCGAACTTCACAACTGGTGGTGCAATGGGCCTCCCAATTGACTCAAATGCGATTGCACCCACTAGCCCTTCTGTTGCTGTGGAGTTTGATACGTATTATGATTACGGTTGGGACCCAATGATCAGTCAGGTTACTCATATCGGTATCGATGTCAATTCACTTCGATCAAATGTTACTGCTGTTTGGTACTGTAATATAACTCATGGGATAGAGAATGAGGCTTGGATTAGGTATGATTCCAGTTCAAAAAATCTAAGCGTAGTTTTCACTGGTTCTACAAATACTACCAGAGTGGAAGATACCATTCATTTAATTGTTGATCTGAGGGATTGCTAACTTGAATGGGTAACATTTGGGTTCTCAGCTGCAACTGGAACATTGCTTGAGATAAACAATGTAAAATCATGGGATTTTAGTTCAAGTTTGCAAATCAATGAGACTGATAAAAATGTCACAGATCCAGTGCTGTACCCGAGGCCCAAAAAATTCCCACATCGAGCGTTGGTGGGAATTGTAGTTGGCTCAGGTGTTTTGCTTGGTGGCTTTGTTTTGGTTGGTTTTGGCTTGCAGAAGAGAAGTAGAGCAAATGAAGAAGATGAGCTTGAAGTTAAATGTCCATGGAAAATAAATTCGAGTTTGGTAGAGGGCCGAAGAAATTTTCCAACGACCAATTATCTCGGGCGACAAATAACTTTGAGGAGGAACAAAAGCTTGGAGAAGGAGGGTTTGGCGGAATTTATAGAGGTTTCTTGAGGGATTCAAATTCTTATATTGCTGTCAAGAGAATATCAAAGGGGTCGAGACAAGGGATAAAAGAGTATGCAACAGAAGTGAAGATCATTAGCCGGTTGAGGCACAGGAATTGGTGCAACTCATCGGTTGGTGCCATGAAAAGAAAGAACTATTACTTGTTTACGAGTTCATGGAAAATGGAAGCCTAGATTTCCATCTCTTCAAAGGGAAAAGCTTGTTGACATGGGGAAGAAGGTACAAAATTGCCCAAGGTCTGGCCTCGGCATTGCTCTATCTACACGAAGTATGGGAGCAATGTGTGGTTCATAGGGACATAAAATTAAGCATTGTGATGTTGGACTCCAATTTCAATGCCAAATTGGGAGATTTTGGGTTAGCTAGATTTGTCGATCATGAGAAAGGGCCCCAAACAACTGTGGTGGCAGGGACAATGGGGTACTTGGCAATAGAATGCGTGGTTACAGGTAAAGCTAGTAAGGAATCAGATGTCTACAGCTTTGGAGTGGTAGCGTTGAAAATAGCTTGTGGAAGAAAACTCCTTGATTTGATTGTGCCAGAATGTCAAATGGGACTGGTCGAATGGGTTTGGGACCTTTATGGAATGGGAAGGTTACTCGAAGCAGTGGACCCGAAAATAGGCATAGATTTTGATGAGCGAGAAATGGAGCGATTGATAATTGTTGGTCTTTGGTGTGCTTACCCAGATCACAATTTCCGGCCCAATATCAAACATGCAATTAAGGTACTTAATTTTGAAGCTCCACCGCCCATTCTCCCAAAAAAACCAGCCCTTGCTATCTTTGTTTTCTTCTCAATTGAACACCATCACCACTAGTTTTGACACCAGCCAAAACCAACATTCAAGGTGCCCTTACAACACTTTTAAATTGTCCTCATCTTCTACTGCATCATCCATGGACCTCTAAAATGTAAGTTGGCTCAAATTTTATGAGTTATCCATTTTTCTTCCTATTGGTCTTGATTGTTTTGATTTCTTGATTCGGTGATGTTGTATAGGTTGGCCTTTTGATCAAGCACTGCTAGGAAAATAGATTCACAAAAAATGTGTCCAAAATTATCCGATGTACATAGGATGTAAACATGTGTCAGGTGGTTCCGTAGATTGCTCCTGTTACAGTTGTGTCGGAACTGTGTTCCTAGACTTTTTCTTTTTGATCTCTCGGTTTGGGAATTAGCTTGCTCTTCAGTTGTTGTCACATTTGCTTTTATCTCTAGTAGAAAATCTTTGTTGGTTTGTTTAATTAACAACCATTCCACCACGAGAAACAATGCAGGTACAGTAGGAGTTTCAAATTTTGAAATGGAAGAGGGCAAATATGAGACTGTTTTGAAATCTCTTTTTAGTTTCAACGAAGATTTTGAGGAAGGAGGAAATTCTCTTTTTAGTTTCAACCTCTAGACTATATTAACAAAACTTGTGTGGCTTATGGAGTGATGCGTGATAAAGTCTAACATAAACCATCAACTACTTGTCTGCAGAATGTGTCATCAAGGAATCAAATATCTACAGCTCTGGAGTGATGGCATAGAAAATAGCATGTTTGCTCCTTTTACTTACTTCTCGAAGCTGTCAAACGCAGTCTTAGAGCCAAAGTTACAACACTGGTAGTTTTTTTTTTTTTTTGTTTAGTAAACACTGGTAGTGGTTACTCAAAGCTCAACACATATTCTGCTGCTTCTTTTCCATTTTCTTCTTCTGCATTTGATATATTGAAATAGTTTCCTACTATTACTTTTCACTAGTAATCAATGTTTCGAGATTTTAATCATTTTATTGTGATTTTTACTGTCAAAAAGCATGTTCCTTGAGAAATTTGAAATTTTTGGTAGCAAAATGATAGCTTTGAGGATTCCTAATATTGTCCGGTAAATCCAGGGGTACCGACCCCATGGTACAGACCATGTACCGACCGGCGCCGGGGACCCCCTTGTGGGTCCCACACGATCGATACGAGCTGTCCACTCATCCCAAAATCAAATTCTGAGGGGGCCATGCGGAAATCACCTCATTCGGAAGTTCCTAAGTGCTCGATCCAAAATCACCCCATTTCGATCCAAAAAATTTTGAACGAAATGGGGTGATTTTGGATCGAGTACTTAGGACTGTCAGATTGAGGTTATTTCCACGTGGCCCCCCTCGGAATTTGATTTTGGGATGATGGATTGCTCGGATCGACCGTGTGGGACCCTCAAGGGGTCCTCGGCTCCGGTCGATTCACCTTCGGTGCACCTCGTCTGTATATAGAATGATTGAATATTGTCGGATGGGATTTGGGTCTATCCCTGCTGATCCGAAACTGTCCTAAGCAAAACATTTAATGTCGTTGGATTGGATTGGGTCTATCCTGCTGATCCGGAACTGTCCTAAGCAAAACATCTCTCTTTGCTATGATCTAAAGTGGGCTTTGGTCGAATTTCATCATCTCTTATGATAAATTCCCTTGTTGAAACCATCAAAACCTGAAAATTTCCATTTGAGAAAAACTTATTAACGGACCCTCCTGAAATGGGCTGATTACGGAAGCTCCAAAAGAGGTTCCACTGACACCTCATCGCAATAATCTGAATCAGTCATCTTGTAGGACCAACAAAGAATTGTATATATGCAAAAAATCAGCTTGACTCGGCATCGACAATCATGTCAAAATTTTAATTTTGGTGCAAAAACACAATGGCTTGGATAATTCCAGAAATTGAACTTCTGAAATGATCTAGGCCGTTTTTTTTTTTCACTGAAATTCAATTTTTGACATATCTATCGATGCCGGGTCAAGCTAATTTTTTTTTGCGTAGGCACACTACTCTGCAAGTCCTACAAGATGACCAGTTTAGATTATTGCGATGAAGTGTCGGTGGACCTCAAAGTGGGGCTTCCGTAAACCGCCACTTTCAAGAGGGGCTGTAAATAAGACAACCTTTTTTCCATTTTTTCTAAGGTAAGGTAGATCATTATATGGAAAAAAGTTAGGTCAATCAGATTTTTACAACTACTTAATCCTATTAGTTAATTTTTATTTAAAATTTCTTCAGAACTCAAGATTCTAAATTTTGAATGAAAATTGAACTAGTATATCGTCTCCTAGGATATTGTCCCATTTGTGCACAATTTATGCACTAGGATATTGTCTCCTAGGGCTGTTCAAAAAAATTGTTGAATCGTGAATCAGTTCCGGACCAAACCGATCCGCACATTTTGGATTTTAATCATGAATTAATGGTCCGGACACGGATTCAAAAAATAAAAAATCGTGACTCGCGGTCCGGACGCAAATTTTGATTTTGAAACCATAGATTAACCAATCGAGACCGTGAAATTTTTATTATATATATATATGTGTGTGTGTGTGTGTGTGTGTGGGCGCGCGCGCGCACGCGTGTGTGTATAGATACAGAGATCAAAGATTCAAGACTTGTGTGGTGAGTGAGGGAATAAGTTTGTCAAAGAGTGTTTGCCTTGATGTTCCCACTATTGGTGAAACTCAACTTATCTCATGTTAAGTGTGGTTTTACTATATTAAAAAGCATTCAAAAGGCTTGAAGAGGAGGATTCACTTTTCCTCCTTGAACTTTATACGGGGCCTCCTACTGCTAGAGATTGGAATGATGAACTGTCTTTGCTTGTGAACTGGATGATGAATTGCCTTTGCTGCCCACTATGGCACTACTGAAGTGTTTGCTTCAATGTTGAGTGTGGACATAAATTTGGCCTTCAATTCCCGTGTGTTAATTTGGCCTTAAATTGGTTTTTTAAAATAAGTTGAAAATCCATAGACAAATCCGGAACCGATCCGTGACTTACAAATCGGATTAGAACCGAACCGTGAGATTTTTAGATCGGACACGGATTTTAATTTAAAAAAACCATGACTTGCGAATTAGGATTAGATTCATGTCAATTCGGACTAATCCGGACCGTGAGCACCCCTATAATGTCTCCTAAAAGGGACAGGAGAGAAAAAAATGACATAAATTGGTACTTGGGTCAGAGGGATCCACTGGACAAAAAAAGAGAGGCCGGGCTTTGAAGACCAAGCCGAACAAGGCCAATATGCTCCCAATTTGAGTGTTCAATTTGCTCACTCTCAACCGATCAATTATCCAATAGCAATCTTATCCAATAGCAATCTGTACAAAACGACAACGATTGAAGACAATGGAATTACGAGTACACTGAATGAAGCGAAAGCCAAACGGAGTATTTTTAGAGAATCTTCCGTAGTTTCAATGTGAGGTTTGAAACCCATCAATCATCATCAAAGTCCCCCTTGTTTAAGTCCCCCTGGTTTGACTTTTCCCTCTTGTACTTTGGTAACTTTACCCCGTTTTTTAAAAGACACCCTCTCAACTTTATTTTTGGATACCTGTACCGGCTCAATTTTGGACCGAACAAAAACTGTTAATTTTTCCGTTAGAACTAACATCTACACGTACTAAAGTGATTTGCGGCAAAGTTCTTTAAAAAAAAAAAAAAAATTTGACCTAATTATCCTTATAACACCTTATAAAGGTCCTAGAGGCCATTAGGTCACCCTAATCTCCAAAAAAAACCAGCATACCACTCTCCAACAATGGCAATTGGACTGTAGGTACTAATTTTTAACTTTTTGGGTTGACATAAATTTAGAGACACTAGCAGGTAGGGGTGAGCACGGGTCGGGTTGCGTCGGGTTTGGGTCGGGTCACTTTTGGTCGGGTTGTGAAAAATGACACCCGAAACCGAACCGAACTACCCTGTAAACCGATCGGATCGGGTTTGTCGGGTTTTGGTTCTGGTCGGTCGGGTTGGTCGGTTCCAGAATCATCCAAAATGAAAGAGGGGGAGAGAAAGAGATTCATCCAAAATCGACTCATTCCAGACTACACAAATTCATACTCTGGCATCCAAACAATGGAAACAAACAAATCATTCAGTTTATGGCATCCAGATTTCAGATCTGATAACAAATCGTTTGGAATAAACATAAAATAAATATCTACATGCAAACTTCTCACTTTCTCAGGTAGCCATAGAGTTTTGGGTCTTTTGACGCAGATGAAGCTCGAAAGAGGAAGAGCCGCCGTCTGTCGGCATCGTTTGTGTCGTCACCGCCATCATTTATGTCGTCGCTGCCGTCGTCGTCGATTGAGGCCATCCCCGGCGTCGATAGAGGATGGAGAGCGATGAGAGAGAGGAGATAGAGAGATCTGAGATTTGAGATTTGAGATTTGAGGGAGTGGGTTCGTCTATGGAGAGAGAGAGAGATGACCAAATCCCCAAATGGCCAAATCTGTAGACTACTCGTACAGTCTTATTTTTTTTGTAAATTGCAGGAGTAGTAATTGCAACTTGCAAGTCTTCTTTACTTTTCCAAAAAGTCTTCTTTCCCAATGCATGTACAGGTACAGCCTGTATCTCACTATTTCCCAATGTACAATAGTTAATACGAGAGGACAGCTGTATTTATTTCCACTATATTCGGGTCGGGTCGGGTTAACCCGACATTAAGATCTCTCACCCGAAACCCGACCCGAAACCCGAAATCTTCTAATATTTTAACCCGAACCGAATATAATTTTAACCTGACCAAGACCCGACCCGAACGGTTCGGGTCGGATCGGGTTCGTGGGTTCCGGGTTTTTTGCTCACCCCTACTAGCAGGCAAAACTAATTATGGGAATATAATTATAAGATATACAAAATATACTAATAATGGACATAATGGTTTGATTATCCAATTTCAAGTTGTAAACATAAGTAGAACCTTGAAACGAGATGCCTAATTAATTTTTCATTATTTATTTATCGTTTTTATAAAAAATGGGTCCATCTAGTATAGTGGTCAATAATAGTTTATCCAATACCAGTGCCCAAAGCGTACAAAGTTGACCAGAAATTCTCTCCCACGGTTATGAAATATTCCCTCCGTTCCAATTCAATGGTCCATTTTCAGCATACATGTCACTTATAAAATTATCTACGTCACACAATTTAGGATATTTTAAGTAATTTAATTTAATTTTTTTTGTATAGTAGAACTAATTGAGATTTATCGAAAAAGATACATGTTGTATATATAAAATGCTATAAATTGAAAAATATAGACAATTATTTGAGAATTCCCTAATAGTGGTAATGGACTATTAATTTGGAAGGGAGGTATGAGGAAAGAAAGCACACTGTAAAGGAAATTCTTGCATTTGAATCAGTACACAAAGGAGGACTAATTCAACAATATTTGACCATATCCTAACCAAAACAACTGCGGACAAAAATTCTTCAGTTACTTATAAATGCCCAAAATTCATCTGAAACCCAAACACAACAGCCATGGCTATCTTCAACTTCCAAGTTATGCTATATTCTCTCTCCATAATCTTCTGCTTTCTATTTCCTCAAACACATTCACTATACTTCAACCTGAAAAACATAGGTCGTCAACATGGAAGCCAGAACATAACAGCATTCCGAGATGCCACTATCTCATCCTCAGGCCTCCAACTCACCACCGCTGACAAAAGCGGCGATTTGCAGCAAAAAGCAGGTAAAGCCACTTACAACGACCGCCTTCACCTTTGGGATAAATCCACCGGAAAACTAACAGATTTCGAAACCCATTTCGTTTTCGTGATTGATTCGGATGGGAGTGAGAGTTTCGCCGATGGTCTCGCCTTCTTTCTCGCTGATCCCACAGGGTCAGATATTACAGTTGGTGGTGCAATGGGTCTCCCAATTAACCCAACTACGATTGCACCCACTAGCCCTTTTGTTGCTGTCGAGTTTGATACGTTTCAGAATGTTGGTTGGGACCCTGTCAACATCAGTCCCGTTACTCATGTAGGTATCGATGTCAATTCTCTTACATCAAATGTTACTGCTGTTTGGTACTGTAATGTAACTCACGGGATTCAAAATGAGGCTTGGATTAGGTACGAATCAAGATCACACAAATTAAGTGTAGTTTTTACTGGTTCCACTAATACTACTAGAGTGGTAGATACCATTCACTTAACCGTTGATTTGAGGGATTACTTACCTGAGTGGGTAACATTTGGGTTCTCAGCTGCAACTGGAGCATTGTTTGAGAAACATACTGTAAAGTCATGGGAATTCAGCTCAAGTTTGTATGTTTGACCAAAGAAGCTTCATGGAAGTTGATGGGTAAGCTCTTACTTTCTTAGCTTGTAAGAAGTGAAGCCTATAAATAAGTGGGTTGGGAGATATAGCCCAATTCAGGGTATTGGTATTTGTATTTGTTTGAAATAAAATTGAGTCAAATATTGATTCGTGCGTTTGTGTGTTTGTGATCCCTCTTCCACCCTATAGTGGTATCAAAGCTGATTGATCCGAAAATAGTCCGAATTGGTTAAAATTTCATTCATGGGTAATTCTTCGAAGTGAACAAAAATCGTTTTTGAGAGTTGAAGAAGATCTGAAGCTCCCACGAGCGATTAAAAAAATCACTCTGTTACAACAATCTGTTCGAGAATGGGTCCATCTAGTATAGTCGTCTATGATATTTTATCCAATTCAAGTGCCCCAAGCATACAAAGTTGACCAGGAAAGTGTTATATCCGGGGTTCATAAATCATAAAATTTTGAAAATGTACAATTAAAACAATCAAAATATATACACGAACTGTTAGAAGGATTAGAAACAATTGGGCTTATTTTAGGTACCAGAAATTGGCAATCGAGGCTAGTATTTGATACTATGTCATTAAAGAAAATTGCCCCCACACTGATACTCGAACGATTACTTCTCAGAATACAACGATTATGAACGAGCGAAAGAAGCACGTACTCCAATCCACTCGACAAGCGACCACAAACTTGTGAACTCTCCTTCACAAAGAACATATATGCAGTGGCGGAGCCACGTATAGGCCAGTGTGGGCCTGTGCCCACACTGGATTTTTGGAAGGTTTTGTTTTTTTAAGAAAAATATACATTACTTTCTTTTAATGCAAAAAGCTAATTAGTCATCTTGGGGCGCCATTACTTGATATTATAATGTCATTCTTCTGTGCTTATTTATGTGAGACTTAAACTAAATATATGAGTCTTACATGAATATGTGGTGAATGCCGATAAAAAAAAGTAATGGAGAAGGGCGTTAGGGCATCACATGGTGTTGCCCCAGAACCACTGTATAACTAACTACTTACAAAGAAGCCTTAATTAAGTGGATTTTTGCCTCGAACTATAATGTGTTTAGGAACCCCTATTAGATTCTTGAGTTTTTTTCCAAAACATCCCTTGAACTATACACCTATTTTTTACTTAGTCCTCAAACTATCAATTTTGTTTACTTCGTCCTCAAACTATCATATTGCATTTTATGTGGTCCTAGGCTAACAGAACATGGACGGAAAGCTTAACAAATGCCATTTTCCCACCCCATATAGGGTAGAAAGGTCATTCCACTTGATTTTCCTCCCATAAAAACAGGAGCAGAAGAAAAAATAAATAAAAGAAAGAAAGAACACAATTGCCTTCCTTCACCGAAAAAAACGAACAAAATATCTAGTTTAAAACACACGAACTTGATTAATGCAGGATCATTCAAACAGAATTGGGGAATACTCGACTAAAAAAAGTAAAGACATTCAAAAGATGCTTACTAAAGTTTTTCATGCATTAAATTCTCAATGAGCAAAACAGTTCAAACAATGGGGGGACAACATACCGGCAAAAAAAATTAAAAATATGAAAGGGATCACTTCTCTTATTCAATCCGAAAATACGTGCACATATTCGCATATTTATCATCAAAAACAAAAAAATTGGGTTTCATACACACAAAAACATAGAAAAACCGTAAGTTTTTGCACAGATTCGAAAACTTTTTCAATGTTTCTATATAGATTCGAAAATACATTGAAAACCCTAGGTTTTTGCACAGATTTTCGAAAATACATTGAATGTCTCAACTTACAGTTTGGAGTTTTCTCATTCCCTTGCCTTAACTGATCAGCCATGAAGAGTAGTCAAGCCTTCATGATCGAAATTTTGGGTTTCGATTGCGTGGGATTGATTTGGGTTTCTTTTTAGTTGTCGATTACAAACTAGAGAGAGAGAGAGAGAGTGTTTGTGTGTGTGTGTTTTTGGGAACCGTGGGCCCTGTAGTGAGTGAGCTCACTAGTGAGCTTTCTCGGCCGTCCGATCAGAGATCAATGGTTCGGATCGTCTTATACTTTAAAAAGCACTTTTACATTAACTTTAACTCCAATATATCCGAACCGTTGATTTCGGATCTGACGGCCGAGAGAGCTCACTACACGCATGTAGTGAGCTCACTCACTACAGGCCCCCCAATTCCGTGTTTTTGTAGTGTGATGA
Source organism: Vaccinium vitis-idaea (assembly GCA_963854785.1). NCBI lineage: Eukaryota > Viridiplantae > Streptophyta > Magnoliopsida > Ericales > Ericaceae > Vaccinium > Vaccinium vitis-idaea. The sequence continues at coordinate 5,770,616 of OY978215.1, read as the reverse complement.
CTTGAAATTCTGGTATTATCCCTTGAGTCGGTTTTTTTTTTTTTTGGTCAAAATTGTTAACGGAATAAAAAAAATTGACAAAATAGAATGTCATATGATAGTTTGAGGACTAAGTAAACAAAATTGATAGTTCGAGGACTAAGTAAAGAATAGGTGTATAGTTTGAGGGATGTTTTAGAAAAAAACTCTAGATTCTTTAACAAAATAAGCTAAGAGGAACATCTATCCATAAAATGCATGTAAGTCAAGCAAGACTCATTTCAAATGAAAATCAAACCATGTTAGATTCTTTAAGAAGAGTTTTTTTTTTTTTTCACAACAAAAGTATTGGCATTTAAAAATTGTGCCCTCACTGAAGTAATTTTCTGGCTTTGCCACTGCATGTATGCAAAAAGTGTATTGCATGAGTAAAACTTATCATTTCAACCAATAGGAAGGAAGGTAATATTCACCCTCTTTTAAAAATTTAAGAAGGGTAAACAAAATTGCCCTCAAAAGGGAAGATTTCAAGAAGAAAAAGAACACTAAGGAAATTAAATCAAATTTCCGTAAAGGATGAAATTCTTTTTTCTAAATAACACATGCCCAAGTCCGGCCCGAACCCTTCAAGTAACATCAATATGAGTCAATTGCTCATTCACTTGTAAATAATTCTGAGCTAGTAAATGCACCATTTAAATCTCTTCTCGGAGGTGAACGCGTTCCCACTCGAACTTGTCTAAATTGACGTGCATGTCCAACTTTTAATATGGTTCAACGTCACTTGATTCAACTCCTACGGTTTTGAATTATGCGGAAAGAAACGGTAATTCCTTTTGCACAGACGGAAATGCACCGACCATGTATCGACGGCGTCGGGGACGCCGTTGTGGATCCCAACCTATCGATCCGAGCCGTTCATCCTTCTCAAAATCGAATTCCGAGTGGGCCCACGTGAGAATCGAGGCAATCAGGCGGCTGTATGAGCTCGATCCAAAATCACCCCATTTTTTAAGACGTCCCTGACGCCGTCGGTACATGGTCTGTGCATTTCCGTCTGTGCGCATAGAAGGGTTCGGAAAGAAAAGCACACTACAAAGAAAAGTCTTGCATTGGAGTCAGTACACAAAGGAGGACTAAATTCATCAATCATTCATATCCTAACCAAAACAACTGTGGATGAATTCTTTAAATGCCAAAAACTATATTCATCCGAAACCCAAACTCCCTATTTCTCCCAACAGCCATGCCTATCTTCAGCTTCCAAATTCTGCTGATGTATTCTTCTCTCTCCTTGTTCTTCTGCTTTCTATTTCCTCAAACACATTCACTGTCCTCAACCTGACGAACATAGTCAAAGAACATCAAAACGTAGACATAATACCAGACGGAGTTGCCTATATCTCAGACCGAGGCCTCCAAGTCACCTCCGACGAACGCAGCAGCAAGAAGCAGGTAAAGCCACTTACGTCGACTGGCTTCACCTTTGGGATAAATCCACTGGAAATCTAACCGATTTCGAAACCCATTTTGTTTTTGTGATTGATTCGGATGGGAATCCGAGTTTCGCCGATGGGCTCACCTTCTTTCTCGCTCCCAATGGGTCAAACTTCACAGCTGGTGGTGCAATGGGCCTCCCGATTGACCCATTTACGATACTACCCACCAGCCCTTTTGTTGCTGTGGAGATGGATACTTATCGGAATGATCCGCCTGTGGACCCACTCAGTATCTCAGGCCCGGTTCTCATGTAGGTATCGATGTCAATTCTCTAATATCAAATGTTACTGCTCCTTGGTACTGTAATGTAACTGGCGGGATTCACTTAACCGTGGATTTGGGGGATTACTTACCTGAATGGGTCACATTTGGGTTCTCAGCTGCAACAGGAGCATTGTTTGAGAAAAATAGTGTAATTTCATGGGAATTTAGTTCAACTTTGCAAATTAATGACCCGAGGCCGAAAAAATTGCCACTTGGAGCTTTGGTGGGAATTGTTGTCGGATCAGTTGTTTTGGTTGGTGGGTTTGGTTTGGTTGGATTTGGCTTATGGAAGAGAAGTAGAGCAAAAGAAAAAGATGACAAACGGCAAATCTCCTGCAACTAAGGTTAGAGTTTTTGTAGCTTTCTTGGAGAAGTTGAAATCTTATATTGATGTCAAGTGACGCACACTAATATTTTTGGCGAATTACCTCGTGCAACAAATGAGGATGGACCAAAGCTTGAAGATAGAAGATTTGGCGGAGTTTATAGAGGTTTCTTCAGGGAGTTGGATTCTTATATTGCTATCAAGACTACATATCAAAGCGATGCACACTAATATTTTATAATTCTATAAATATAGGAGTTCTATTTTATTACCTTAGAGTATCGTAAGTAGGAATTAATGTTTTATTTTAGAGGTAATTAAATAATCATCCTATTTTCGGACATCAATTAGGTTTTCATCCTAGTCAATTTGAACAGTTATGTTTTCATCCTTTTCTCCTGTGATATACCATATCTACCCTTATTTAATATATTATTTAGTTTCCTAATTTAGTGGGACTCTAATTAGTTGTTAGTTACCTTAAATCAAGGGATTTGACCCTTTCCATCACTTCCAAATTTCAAAATATTAACAGAAAAAGAAATGAAAATTTTGAATTCTCAATTTTTAAATTTTTATAGGATATATATTTTCAAATCTTTAACTTCTTATTTCTCAATTAAAACTTTACAAACTTATAATGATTTTTGTAATGCACTTATTTTTTACCATAATTTTTTAATGCATATGGTAAATCTAATGTATCAAACTTGCCTATCAAAAAAAATGTATCAAACTTAATTAGCATTTTTACCCTTTATCCTTTAAAAATAGAAAATCATATGATTGATTTTCATTGTAAACTTGAATAACGATAAAAAAAATCATGGTAATGTTTTTAAAACAAATTCCAGTTTTATGGTAAAAACTACTTATTTAATATAAGGACTCTAATTAGTTGTTAGTTACCTTAAATCAAGGGATTTGACCCCTTTCATTACTTTCAAATTTCAAAATATTAACAGAAATAGAAGTGAAAATTTTGAATTGTCATTATCATTAACAAAAACTTTATGGTAAAAATGGTAAAATTAGACTACCATGGTAAAAACTTTTGCAACTTGCACTTCTTGTTTTTACCGTGATATTTGTTATATTGAATACCATAGTACGTAGAAAACTTTTCATTTGTTATGGTAAATAAAAAAAAAAAACAATATAACGAAGAATATGGTAAAAACATACAACTTCATGGTAAAATCTTAGCAAAATATTAACAAAAACTTTTGCAACTCGCACTTCCAGTTTTTACCATGATATTTGTTATATTGAATACGATGGCAGAAAACTTTTCATCTATTATGGTAAAAACAAACAATATAACGAAGAATATGGTAAAAACATACAACTTTTTACATGATTCCATAGTAAAAAAACTTGTTCACAGCATCATGGTAAACAAGTCATATAATAAATGAAAAGTTGGGGAAAACTACCGGGGCAGTAAACAGAATCAAAAATCGACGATGGTGGCCTATGGCCAGACTTCATCTCGTTCGAGAGTTTCTTCAGAGATGGAATCTCTTGCACATGGTAGAATCATATAGATGAGTTACACAGGAGCGCAACAAATCCTAATTAAGGAGCATTGGTGGATGGACGTCAAAGTGGAGTTGGCTCAGGAGATTGAGTTTCATTGGGAAGGATGGTGGAATGGACGTGTTATTTGGATTTTCTTGTGTAGATTAGGGTTTCTGTTTGAAGAACGAGATATCAGGGATTGGGTTTTATCCCAATCCCATAATTGCAGTGGAGGACCTTTTAATTTTGAAATTGGTCCACTTCCTACTGCTTCTATATGCAACTTTTAATTTAGTCCTCAGTCCGCTAATATGTTATATATGTAAAGGGCATTTTAGGGTTTATTTAAATCTCAGGATGGAAACATAACTCCAAAAAAGGCTCAGGATGATTTTCTAATTTCAATGGAGTAAAAGGATGATTATTTAAGTGCCCCTTTATTTTAATTAAGTTTTTAAAGAATATTTATGAGTTTTTCTAGTTTTTAGTAGTCAAAGTATTTGGATTATTAAGTTTAGAGTTTTGGAAGCTGGAATTTGTATTTCCTATACTTGGAGGAATGTTTCAAATTATCTATTTAAACCTATCTAGTGAATGAAAAGAGTACGAGTAAATTTGAGTTTAGCCTTTGACTTGTTATTGGTTGTGAGTTTTATGTTTGTGTATCTCTTTGGTGGATTCCAATATTTAGTGGTGAGTATTCCCTAACCCTATATCCTTTGTTGGACCCCTCGAGTGGTGATAATCTGTATCTCATTGGTGTTTCCACTTAGGTGGTGAGCTCCATCCCTTTATCATTTATTTATTTTTCCTCCCATTTTCCGAATCTGGTATCAATCTCCATATGTATCACTTTTGCATAAAATGTAATTAGTTGGTTCAAATAGTATAAGTAGTAGGGATGGCCATCTCGGCCGACCCGCCCCTATCCAACCCGTCCCCTACCCATTCGGGGAGGGGATTCGGGGATTTTTTCGGGGATCGGGTCGGGGATGGGGATTATTTTAAAAAAAATTCGGGGATCGGGTAGGGGATGGTATTGTTGGTCCCCTATCCGATCCCCTCCCCGATCCCTGCCCCTCCCCATTCCCCGCCCCTCCCCGCATCCCCGTTTACATATATATATATATTTTTTTAAGAGGGGTTGTTGGAGACTTACTTAAACAAATTTATGTTTTTTGTTTGATGTTTGTTGAACCTGAGTTGTGTAATTGAAACTGTTAAAACTGTTGGAGACTTGTTGAAACAAATTTATCTTGCATCCAAATTATAGCCGTAAATATGAAACCATTTTATGCATAGGCATTGGCAGTAGGCACATTCCTGAATTTTGGCCATTTTATGAAACCATTTTATGCATAGACTTGTTAAAACCATTCCTGTGTGTTGCAAATGCAAATTACATATTGAATTTAATGCGTAATGGGAACCAAATTGCACGGATGGAATGGAATTTTGGCCGTGGGGGTTGAATTTAATGGGTAATGGCTTGGACTAGTGCATGAATTTTTGGATCCCCGTGGGGATCCCCGTTCCCCGCATCGGGGCGGGGATGGAGGTTAAAATAAAATCCCCGGTGGGGATCGGGGAGGGGATGGGGATTGATATAGGTTCGGGGATCGGGGATGGAGGTAGTGGTATCCACCCCCTACCCTCCCCATGCTCATCCCTAATAAGTAGTCCATTTTTCTTCCTATTGGTCCCCTTTCCTCACATCTTGTAAGTGTTACAAAACAAACTAAATCGAGTCTTATGTCCTAATCAATTTGAATCGACTACATCTTTTAATTAGTGTTAGGCAAATTAAATGTTGGAAGTATTTTTTGGCCCGATAAGTGGGAAGAAGAAAACATGTGATTTTCCTAAAAGCAAACACTAAATGTCTAAATCTACAAGAGAGAGGCGAGAGAAAACTGACAAGGACTCCAATCGGCTATCCAACGAATGAACGAAGAGAGACCAGAGGGGGTGAAGACTGATTTTTTTTTTAATACAACGGTTAATTGTAACACCCTCTGATTTTTTTTAATACAACGGTTAAATGTATGTGTAGGTTTCACCACATGTGAGAGGGCGTTACAAATAGTTGTTGTATTAAAAACTCAATGGTGAAGACTAAAGGATGAGTTGGATTTAGCACTTTGATTTAATTGTATTATGTCGGCTTAACAATTACTCGGTTTGAAAAGTAGAAAATTATCTTGTGTGGTGACAAAATCAAATGAGTTTTAGTCCTTTCATTTGATATTTTCTCAGAACTTTAGTAGGTTTCAAAAATTAGAAAATTATTTAGTGTAGTGTCAACATTCAATTTTGATGGAGTCATTTATACAAGTTAAGAGAAAAATTTAATATAGTAATTATAAAATATTTTTCCCCGATGGGGTTGCCCGACCCCACTAATTTATATGGGGCGTCTCCACTGCCCTACCTTTCTAGTTTCTTCTGGTTCAAATACCCATCCGGTCCAGCTATATCAAGAAATACCGGATGGTACAGGTCATACCATTTTTTTCCCCTTCTAGCAGCTCGTTCCATAGCCTTTTGTACTAAAAAGTTGGAAAAAAAAACATTTTTCATTTTCTTTGTTTTTTCAATGATTACGATTAATCATGACCACTCTCTTTTTAAGATATATTTTCATTTGGTTGAATTTTTTCAACTTTTTAAGCATACATATAAGTACAGATATTAATGCACAATGTCTATATAACTCAAAATCTGAAACGTAACCGAAAATATACCAGCCGTATATACCCCCACGAGAACTTTATTTCACTATGCTTTTTTTTTGGATCTCTATTTTTTCCGTCTACACAAGTACTAAGATTAAGCAAGAAGACATCTATATATTTCTTGAGAAACCAATAGGGGAGTGTATTATAGTCTTTCCCATCAATTAAAGACAATTTTACCGGTTTGTTATTCAAGAATCTTACCCCAAATGGTAAATCACAACCCGAAGTTTTAACGCAATCTTAGAAGCACTACGCCAAATATTGCTTTTACCGGCGGTAACAAAACCGCCGTTAAAGGGTGCTATTACCGGCGGTAATCACAACCCGCCGCAAAAAATAATTTTTCCCACGGTTTTATTACCGGCGGTTTTATTACCGCCGGTAAAGGTCACTTTTACCGGCGGTTAACCAAAAAGTTTGGGTGGTCGGGCGGTTAGGTGTTGGGGCTTCACACAAAGGGTCGCGGGTTCGAAACTTGGTGGGACAAAAAAAATTTCGGAAATAACCATTACCGGCAGTAATGAAACCGCCGGCAAAAGTCGACTACTATTACCAGCGGTAGATTACTGCCGTTTATCTTTTCCTGACGGCCGTTTTGACGGCGAGCGGTTTTTTGCATTTTTACCGCCGGTAATACTTTTCCCGGCGGTTTTGGGACTTTTTGCGGCGGTTTTCTAATGCCGGGAATAGTCATTTTCTTGTAGTGAAGGCATGTGAAAAGGAACAACATTAATTTTTTTTTTATATATATAACTGGATGTCTGCGCCAGTTTGCTTGCGCGCACCTCGATTAATTCTAAGGCCCTGAAAATAACAACTGGACATAACCTTAGTCTTCATTCAGTTAAAAAGGAAAACAACAATTCTTAGTCTTTATTTTTGCTCCTTCACCGAATAATGATTGATGATCACAATCGTTTCAATAAATACAACAATACATAAAACATTTTCCTTTTTCCTGGACAAAAGGCCTAAAAAGCGAGTGCTTGTTGATTCGCTTGATCTCCGTCCTAGAAACACATCTTTATGATTTTGGAAAATAATGCAGTAAAGGGGATGACAGTAATAATACAAGTGGCCACGACAAGCTCTTTTGAGTGTGCTAACACGGCAAAAGTAGCTGAGATGAACGCAAGCATAAGGACAAATATGGAAACTAAAATAAGAACCAATGCTATTGAATAGAGGTGTACTCCACCGCTATCCGCATCATTTCCAGCAATAACGTGGAACATAGCATAGAAGCATAGCAATATAGATGTAACGGAGCATACCATGGCTATGGTGTTGGTTATGAAAAATGCGGTAAAAGCTGCTTTTTTGTCTCCACCTTGGTTGTCATAATAGCCGCCTGGGATTGTAAAGGCGGCTGTGAAGGTGATCGTGGTTATAAGTGCAGCCACTATCACCAAGGTTTGGAATAGACTCATGGAGCGTTGAAACCTTTCATTTGTGTCTTTATCTTTATCCTTTTTTTGTTTATCTGTTTCAGCCACTTTTGTCAGTAACCTCTTCTTTCGAGCTCTCTCCAATTTTGCTAAGTTGTCATGAGCATTGCAGTCTACGGTTCTCCCACCACTGATTCCCGAAGCCAAAAAGGTGTCATCCTACATTTTTCAGGCTCATCATGTAAGAAACAAAGTATACAAAAGAGAAGGAGGATCCCCTCCAGTCAAGTTTGCCCTATTGTCAATCCATTCTCGTGCCCAGTTTAATGATTTAAACCGTTCACATTTTAGAGCTCGTTGAGAGAATATGTTACACCAAAAATAAGGTTGATCGGATACTTGTTTGATATGGGCGTGGTTGATGTTCTTGACGAGATATAAAATATGAACAGTTTGGATGGGATCATCCTATCATATATATCAATATTTTAGCAAGCCGACATTAAACCACACTAATCTCGGTTTTGCAAAGGATACCAATCGAGAGTGAGAGAGATGCTATTTATTTCTTGGCGTACTAAATCGAGATCTGCACCATTTTTTGTAATTAAGAAGGAAACATATCACGGAAGTAGTTTCTTAAATTGCCATCCTCAATCTGTGTCTGAATTTTTCACTATTGGTGTGTAGTCAGTCACAATTTTAGCTTGGGCTATATATTTGTGACTTCAGTCCACTACCTTGATAAATCGTACAGCTATGAGGGTTATACAATTACCATTAAAGCATAATAGGATTTGCCTTTGTTCAAGTCCATAGCAGGGATATTACGCTCGTACGTACTGACACGACGACGCAGAAGAGCTGAAGAGGCATAAGGATAGCAATTTTTGTGTTTTTGACTGAGACGTATATCAGGCACTGAAATCTTATGTACTTACCACAATATATGTTGTGGCAAAGGTTGACAACTTTTCCTCCTTAAAATTGAACCATACTAAATCCACTGGGGTCATGCTTTTGTCATTGAAAGCATGCTGATCTGCCTTCCCATGCTTCCATAGCTCATCAACATTACAATCAGAAGCACTAAGTAGATGGAGAGGTGTATTGCCTTCGTTGTCCTTTTGGTTTATCAGATGCCGAAACCAGGGCTGATTGACTATAAATTTTATCACTGATTCCATGTTCATATCCACGGCAATGTGAAGAATATTTTGCCCTTTGCTATTGACCATCTCCCAACAATCTGGATTGCGTGATAAAAGCTCTTCTATTACAGGTACATGCCCATGAGCTGCAGCAATGTGAAGAGCTGTGTCCCGGCCATCGTTGTGTCTAATGTATACCCCTGAATTATCAAATGCTAGTAGCTCTTTAACTGCCTCTTTATTACCATTGCAAGCAGCATAGTGAAGCGGTATCCGCCCATACGCATCGGGTAGATTGATTAGATCGTTCTTCCATTCCAACAATTTTTTTGTGCTTTGACCTGAAACAAGATTCGACAAAAGTTAAGGATTCACGATTCCAAGAATACTTCAATTTGCAAGCTTGTAATCATTGGCAATACTTAGTAAGTATTCAACTTGAATTCTTGGTTATGCGAGTTATTAGTAGCACATTCTCTTTCCAGTTCCAGCTTGTTGTGACTTGTGAGTTTGGACTCACAAGTATCTATGTTATGCTTGTAGAAGATGTCTAACGAGTGAAAAAAATTTGTATGCCGAGTGGGCACCACGTGGTGCCCGTGTGCGCACATCCGGTAGTCCCAAAGTATTTTGGATGGCCCATATTTCTCCCACTCTCTCTCCTCTTTCTCTCTCAAAATGTGGACTGTCCAAAAGTGTTTTGGACGCCCGAGATATGCGCTCAGACACCACGTAGGATGGTGCCCGTTCAGCACTGAAAAATTTCTCCTTGACCAAGAATTTTTTGTGCAAATAAAAAGTGCAATAATCACTTCCTAAAAAAATTGGAAAAACTTTCAATAGGATGCTATATGAACCCCTGAAGTGATTTTCTAGAGTCGCCCCTAAATTAAGTAAGCGAAAGGGGTTTCAAACCATCCCTTTCTTATAACTCAAAATGTTGTGACAAACCTGTGGATTCCTTCAATGTTGCCGCGTGCAATGCTGTTCCACCACTGGGGCACTGCAAGTTAGTGATAAGTTTTCCATAGTGTATCGACTATGGCCACACCCTTATTCAAGACTGTATCGACTAGGTACGTACGCCTTTATAATATAGGTCATATATGAATCAACCCATAGTAACCCATGTATACATGAGTTTACATTGGTTTAAACTAAGTTCAAAATGGGTTGGACTAAAAAATTAAAAAATTCTATATGTTTTCCTTTTCTTAGCAAAACCCACGACTGAGTAGAGGTTGAATATATATAGAATTAAAGATTGAGAGGAATTCAACTCCCAATTCTCTCTCTCTCTCTCTCTCTCTCTCTCTCTCTCTCTCTCTCTCCATCTTTTTTATTTTGTTTTGCCTACTGTGTAGCAGAACCCTTAAATAGAATTGTTTTCCCCCAAAAAAGTAATTTGCAAACTATAAGAAAATAGTTTAATTAAGAAAAAAAACAGGTTGTCATGTTTGGCTTGACCCGAATTCAACCCACTCATATTCAACCCGTCAATATTCAATCCATAACCTATATCAACCCATCCAAACTCAACTCAACCCACTCATTTGTCACATCTAGCAGAATCGTCTTAGATTTCAACTGTTGTAGTACATGGTTTAGGCAGTACTACACGAGCTTTTTTTTTTTTTTTTTTGTCCTTTGAACCCTCTTGAGTCTTGATCAAGAATATTTTGAGCCTCTCTCTAATTTCACTTGACACAGTACGAAAGTACCTCCAATTTCCTTTCACACTTTAGTGGCACAATTTACTCTACCCCATAGCCTTTGTAGGTTGCCAAATGCAATCTGGAGATTACATTTTCTCTGTCTATCACTGCAGCTATTACTACACCTTTGTACTGCCACTAAAAACTTCAATAATCACTTCAAAAAAATTGGAAAAATTTCCAATAGGATATATGAACCCATGATGTGATTTTCTAGAGCCGCCCCTGAACTAAGCGAGCGAAATGGGTTTCAAGCCATCTCTTTTTTACAATTTAAAAGGTTGTGACAAACCTGTGGAGTCCTTAAGTGTTGCCGCGTGCAATGCAGTTCTACCACCTGGGCCGCTGCAAGTTAGCGATCTGCAAGTTTTCAAGAGTGTATCCACTATGGCCACACCCTTATTCCCTCTTTCAGCAGCTAGGTACAGTGGAGTTTCCTGGACGTTGTTTGGGGGATGTTCAAAAGCTGGATCTTCATTTGTTAACAATTTGACTACTTCCAAGTACTCAACCTCTTCCAAGTGACAATTTCTTGCTGCCATATGCAAGGCTGTGTCTCCATCGACATTTGTTGCCCTCAATATCTCCTCAAGTGCTCCACGCCAGCCGCTTTCAAGTTCTTCCTCTAATCTTTTCGCATGAACTATCATTGCTTTTAGTATTTCAAATTGCCCTTCCTTAGATGCCATATGAAGTGGAGTTTCACCTTTGATATTCGGCTGGCGTAACAGAGATCAGGGCCGGCCCCGGGGTAAGCCCCGCAAGCCCGTGGGCTTGGGCAACCCCCCGGGCTAAGGCAACCAAATTTTTTTGTTGTTGTTGTTGAGTAGTACGTTATAGTATTTAATTTTAATGACGGGCATAATATTGGTAGAAGTTGGGCAGCGCAGTTGGTTAATGTTGTGCTATTATTCCTGGATGAGGCAGGTTTGAGTCTTTTCACCCTCATTTGTGTTTTTGATACTCCGTATCTTCTTTTTGGGTAAATTACACTGACCTCCCCTGAGTTTTCTAACTACAACAAGAACTTTCCTTCATTTTAAATGACAGTGTCCTCCATCTCAGATTGCCCCTCACACACAAACGCCTATAGTTAAGAAATGGAAAGTAATAGACATCACGTAGTATATTTTATGTAACTCCCATTTCATCTTTGAGTACGAAAAAGATTTCTTTTGGTTACCATAACAGCCAAAAGTTTTGGTCATAAAAAAGGCATATTACTAACAGCCCAAAAAAAAAAATGCTAAACTAATAACAACAAAATACGCAACTAACCCAAAAAAAGTGTAACTATTTTGGGGTGTACGGTACACCCCTATACGTAACTTCAAGGTATTTTTTGGTAATTGATACCCTAAAAATCCGTATTGCCAAAACAACAACAACAAAAAAAAGCATAAAAAACACCAAAAAATATGTGTATCATCCTCCAAAACTATTTGTACCATATACGTTCAACTTACATCTCTTCGTAGATAACATAAAATAAGCGTAACACACACCAAAATTACGCACAATATACAACAAAAAATACTTCACATTTCCATGGTAGCCTTCCTATTTATATATCGTAGCAACCCCATTACAGCTTATACGACACTTGTATTTTGCACCAAAACAAGAAGAATTTGCTTAAAAAATTTAAGAAAAAGTTATTTTCTTTAAATCAGAAGCACTATAAGTGGAGTTATATTTTGAATTTAATTTTTTTTTATGTAATTCAAGCTAAAAGCAATATGTGACATTGATTTTTTCTTTCTTTTTTACTCTTATGTCTTTTTTTTTATGACTTATAAAAGTAAGTGGGCAACCAAGCATGAGGTCGGGCTTGGGCAACCCAAACCTCGGGGCCGGCACTGACAGAGATGGACACACTTCTAAGACATCTTGCACATATTTTAAGTGGCCGAACTGGAACGCGACGTGGAGAACGTTGTTGCGGTTTGAGGTGAGTTCGCCATCGAGTACGTCAGTGTGTTGCCTTAGGACATCAACATTACCTTCCATGGCAGATCTATACAACCTAGGATTCATGGTTAATTAATCCAAATTTTCGTATCCTATCCTCTCAATCACATACACTATATGTGGATGATTAAGTGCCAAGTGGTATGGCTAGAAGAACAAAGAGGTAAAAGTAACCACATTTAATTCTTCCATGTGAAACCTAAACCATATGGCGTATTTACCCAAAAAAAAAACCATAATGGCGTTCTTAGAGAAAAGTCAGAAAACCCATCCTCTACTTCAGCCAAGTGAAAGCAACCACATTTTCTTTCTTGGCCACACATTTCTTAGCAAGGACTATAGTGGGACATGGCAAAGCGTAATTTTTATTTATTTATTTTTATAATTAAGTGTTCGGGCCAACTTACGTGCACTTTAACTAATTCTGGGGGAAGACTAGCACAACAACCCACCACCATAGCCCTCACTTAGATTATGATTTGCCTCCAAAGAAAATCGAACTCTTTTTATGTTGCAGGCAGACACTTGACCTAACCAATGGATGGGTGCAGAGCCTAGTTTGTATAAAAAAGGAACATGCCTACCAATTAGAAATAATAATCAAAATGCAAAAATGTTAACTATCCATGATTTTTTATCCATAATTTTTTAATGCAAATCTATGGACCAAACTGAGAGTCACTATTTTCTAATTTTTCATCCTTGTCTGAATCATTAATCCACGGATCCAATTCAAAATCTACAGCCCGATTCGATTCGATTCGCTTCAGATGTAGGATGCAGCAGAGGGTCATGGCGGAGTAGCAGGGGCAGTGGCATGTCGCCCCACATGGGCGGCTCTACCTCACAACAAACATTGGGACCATGAACTCACCTCACGTAGGCGGCTCTACGTCACACAAAACATGGGGACCCATGACATGGGCGGCTCGCCTTCATATTGGAGAATTCCAGCTCAGAAGTACCCCTAATTTGTCTATTATAATAAGCCCAAAAGTAAAATAAAACTTGTCGAATAGTATTTTAAGTGCTTTGGCACCTAACTTGATTCCATAAATTACTTATTCACTCCATCTTTTTTTTACCACAATGGGTCCATCTAGTGTATGTTGGAGATTTAACACCCCGATCCCACCGCAACGCAAGCGCAATAAAAATAAACAATAAAACACAAGCACAGATCAACACACAAGCAATTTTTTACGTGGTTCCCCAAATCGGGTACGTCCACGAGAGAGAGATATCTTCACTATATTTGGAAAAATAGAGATACAATGTGACGTGAAAAAACTCACCCAAAGAGCACCTAACACTTGGCTCTATACAATGTTTTTCACTCACCCCACACTCTATTTTTCCTCACATTTTCTCCTCTCAAATCCACAACCGAAGCGCACGGCAAAAATGGAACGGTAAAACACATCTTTTCTTTATGGAAAGTTTTTTGATTGCTGATCAATTAAACATGATTAAAACGTGTTCATAATCAGCTCGCTAATTGATTCAATTAGCGCTCTGATTGATATTGACTGATTTCATTTCGTTTCCAAAAATTGTGTTTTACCGTTCCATTTTTCTGCTATAAAAAGGGAGCCCCACTCCATTATATTTCATTCCGAAAATTATACTCTTCCAGAAAGCAAGAAGTCAAAACAGTGTAGTGTAGTCGGTTTTCTTCTGTGCAAAGAAGGCCGAAACATGGAGTGAATTCTAGGCTGTTTTATCCTGGGGACGGCGTGGTGTGTTGAACTGCTTGCACAATCTGGGCAGAGCCGCGAAACGTCTTAAAGAGAGCGACCTAGTCCGCGACTCAACCATTAATTCATTTTGTTTGGTAATCTGTTTTCATACACAGATTCTGAGGTAACACGTTCTTATTTTCAGCAATTGTTCCAACATTCACTGCCCGAGTAATTTCACAATTCACACCATCAAACCCATTCAACAGTCAACACACCATTTTTTTCCTTTCTCATTTTTCAATGTCTCTCAAGGAGAGTCAGGAGACCAACAGTCCATCTTCCATTAATTCCTCCGAAAGCTAACACCCCTTTTTTTTCTTTTTCTTTTTATTCTCAGTACTTTCCTTTTTCCATTTTCAAAGAATTTCACATGAGCAAAAAATCCCAACAGTATAGTGGTAAATGATGGAGTAGTATTTTAGATTCCATTCAAGTGCCCACAGCATACAAAGTTCACCCAGAAATTCATATTAACCTCTCTCTCTCTCTCTCTCTCTCTCTCTCTCTTGCTCGCGTGTGTCCGAAACATTTTGCCTCTCTCTCCTGCTAGTAAACATATAATCTGAACCCGTTTTAGCATTTCAACTGTGTTAGAGAGCATCTCCGGTGAGCTATTCTCGCAGACAAAATATGGTCCAACTTTGGATGAGAAAATGGGTGTGACCATGTGTGGCACATCGGCATTTATGTGTTGCCAGCTTTTTTGGCCAAATTTCTACGATTTTTTTTTTTGTTGCAAAAAAAAAAAAAAAGAAGAGAAATTTGTAAAAGCTCGACAGGGTATAAAGAGAAGAAAAGTACAAATGTGATACCAAAAGGCACAAATCTCTATGAAAATTAAGTGATTTAAATGATACTATAGTAGCGATGAATCAAGGTAAAAATTTGCTTTTTGACACTAATGGAACAATTTTCTCAAATTTTAACAAAATATTATCGTAGCAAGCCAAAAATAATTTTGGCTTGGAAATAAAAATTGGTTCAACCATAGAGATGCTTTTATTGTGTAGATAATATCCATCTTAATTAGGGTCAAATATTTTTCGCCTTTTTATTTTTCAAATTATTTTTCCTAACTTCACATTCAACATAACCCACATTAAAATCACCCCTGCAAATTCCCTACTCTCACACCATCCCCTCTCTCTCTCTGTTCTTCCACTTTCCTTCCTCAATATTCTTTCTCTAATTCCATAAATTATTTATTTATCCTTTTTGTCAACAGTGGGTCCATCTAGTATAGTGGTCGATGATATTTTATTCAATTCAAGTGCCCAAAGCAGGCAAACGTTGACCACGTAAGCAGGCAAAAGTTGACCACGTAAAATTTTGAAAATCTACAAATAAAACAATCAAAACATATACACAAACTGTTGGAAGGCTTAGAAACAACTGGGCTAATTTCAGGGTACCAGAAATTGGCAATCGAGGCTAGTATTTGACACTACGTCGTTAAAGAAAATTTGCCTCCACACTAGTTCTCACAGAATACTCGAACAATTACTTCTCAAAATACAACGATTATTGACGAGCGGAAGAAGCACTCCAATCCACTCGACAAGCGACCACAAACTTGTGGTTGAACTCTCTTTCACAAAGAACATATATGCAAAGTGATTAAAATTGCCCTCAGAAGGGAAGATTTCAAGAAGAGAAAGAACACCATGGAAATTAAATTAAATTTCCGTAAAGTATGAAATTCTTTTTTCTAAATACCACAAGCCCAAGTCCGGCCCGAACCCTTCAAGTAACATCAATATGAGTCAATTGCTCATTCACTCGTAAATAATTCTGAGCAAGTAAATGCACCATTTAAATCTCCTCTCCGACGTGAACGCGTTCCCACTCGAACCTCTCTAAATTGACTCGTATGTCCAACTTTTAAATTCAACTCCTACGGTTTTAATTATGCGGAAAGAAAAGCACACTGCAAACAGAAGTCTTGCATTTGAGTCAATACACAAAGGAGGACTAATTCATATTCACATCCTAAACCAAAACAACTGTGGATGAATTCTTTAAATGCCAAAAATTATATTCGATCCGAAACCCACAGCCATGGCTATCTTCAACTTCCAAATTCTGCTGCTGTATTCTTCTCTCTCCATCTTCTTCTGCTTTCTATTTCCTCAAACACATTCACTATCCTTCAACCTGACAAAAATAGGCCCTCAACATCAAAAGAACATAACAACATTCAGAGATGCCAGTATCTCATCCCAAGGCCTCCAACTCACCCCCAACCGAAAAAACATCGATCTGAATTACAGAGAAGGTAAAGCCCAATGGGCCACGCCTCTTCACCTTTGGGATAATTCCACTGGAAATCTAGCAGATTTCGATACCCATTTCGTTTTTGCGATTGATTCGGGTGGGAGTTCGAGTTTCGCCGATGGGCTCACCTTCTTTCTCGCTGATCCCAATGGGTCAGATATCACACCTGGTCTTGCAATGGGCCTCCCAGTTAACCGAGATACCTGCATGGGTACTAGCAGTTTTGTTGCTGTGGAGTTTGATACAACTCGGAATATTTATCCGCCTATGGCTGTGGACCCGGAGAAAATCAGTCCCGAGACTCCCGATCCTCATATAGGTATCGATGTCAATTCTATTATATCAAATGTTACTGCTCCTTGGTACTGTAATGTACCTGACAGGATTCAAAATGAGGCTTGGATTAGGTATGATTCAAGTTCACACGATTTGAGCTTAGTTTTTACTGGTTCCACTAATACTACTAGAGTGAAAGATACCATTCGCTTAATCGTGGATTTGAGGGATTACTTACCTGAATGGGTAACATTTGGGTTCTCAGCTGCAACTGGAGGAAAGTTTGAGAAACATACTGTACTATCATGGGAATTTAGCTCAAGTTTGCAAATTGATCCAGTGGACCCAAGGCCAAAAAAATTGCCATTTGGAGCTTTGGTGGGAATTGTTGTCGGCTCAATTGTTTTGGTTGGTGGGTTTAGTTGGGTTGGGTTTGGCTTGTGGAAGAGAAGTGGAGAAAATGGAAAAGATAAGTCTGAAGTTGAGTTGCCCACGAGGAACTTCCCCTACGGCGAATTACCTCGTGCAACAGATGAGGATGGACCAAAGCTTGAAGATAGAAGATTGGGCGAATTACCTCGTGCAACAAATGAGGATGGACCAAAGCTTGAAGATAGAAGATTTGGCGGAGTTTATAGAGGTTTCTTGAGGGAGTTGGATTCTTATATTGCTGTCAAGACTACATATCAAAGTGATGCACGCTAATATTTTATAATTGTATAGATATAGGATATCTATTTTATTATCTTAGAATTAGTATCGTAAGTAAGAATTAATGTTTTATTTTAATTAAGATTTGCAAGAAGTATTTAGTTTCCTAATTAATTTATTATATATATTTTGAGATCCATATGGAAAGATGTAATTAAAAAATGGCACCATACACGTAAAACTTAAGCAATTTGGGACAAAGAATGTATCATTTTATTTGTGTATCTCAATGTGTCTTTTAAGTTCTTAAAGATTATTTATGAGTCTTTCTAGTTTTTAGTAGTCAAAATATTTGGTTTATTAAGTTTAGAGTCTTGGAAGTTGGAATTTGTATTTCCTATGCTTGGAAGGATGTTTCAAATTATCTATTTGAACCGATCTAGTGAATGAAAAGAGTATGAGTGAATTTGAGTTTAGCCTTTGACTTGTTATTGGCGGCGAGCTTTATGTTTTTGTATCTCTTTGGTGGATTCCATTGAGTGGTGAGCATAACCTAACCCTATATCCTTTGTTGGACCCTTCCGGTGGTGATAATCTGTATCCCATTGGTGTTTCCACTTTAGTGTTGAGCTCCATCCCTATGTCATTTATATTTTTCCCTCCCATTTTCCAAATCAGGTATCAATCCCCATTTGTATCACTTTTGCATAAAATGTAAGTTTGTTCAAATAGTACAAGTAGTCCATTTCTCTTCCTATTGGTCCCCTTACCCCTCATCTTTTAGGTGTTACCAAACCAAACTAAATTAAGCCTTATGTCCCAATCAATTGGGGTCGACTATATCCTTTCAAGTGTTATGCAAATTAAATGTTGGGAGTATTTTTTGGCTCGATCAATGGTAGAAGAAAATTTGTGATTTTCCTTATCAACAGTTCATTGTAAAATTGATTTTAGTGACGACGGCTGTCGCTAAAAGTGTGTTTCTAAAAGTATTCAATGACAATTTTTTAGTGAGTTGTCACTAATCCTGTAATTAGTGATAGGTTAGTTTAAAAAGCTATTACTGAATACTTTTAGAAACACACTTTTAGTAACACGTTGCTGGTCATTAAAACTCAATTTTTTTTGTATAAACACTACATTCAGGGCTGCAAAGGAAAATGCCCCGTATCTAGGTTGAAACTACCATTCTGTGCCGGTCAATGTGTGAATCAAAGTTCAAGTTAATTCTTGAAAAGAACATGTTATATGTATTTTTGTTGTGTTGGTGGAATAAGTTATAATTTTGTATAGTGGAGCCTGTGAATCAACCTCTTGCAAAATTCATACCTTCCTTAATCATATGAAATCTGTGACATGAGTAGGAAAGACACTATAAAGAGTCTGTCAATATATTAGGTTTCTAATGCATTAATTCAGTTTGTTTTTGCTGGTCGCATTAATTCAGTTTATTATTGTAGGAAGGAAAATCCAATCCCTCTGTTCCAATTTTTTTTAAAAAGATATTTGTGTTCCGATGACGCACGTAACGATATCCGATCGAGTTGATTTTTGATACACTTGTAGTACTCAACATGCTCTACGCGATGGACGTCTTCGACATCAGACCGACACCGGCGCGGCCGCGCCAAGAGCCGCACAGCACGCTGCGCAGCATCCCCTCTATCCCTAGGTTTTGAAATCTGGAAGTCATTCCCATTTTGCCTATGCCTGCTTTCAATATTCTTATGTAGTAGTATTATCCCTTCCCCCGTAGCGAATTTAAATTTTCACACCAAATCGGTGCAGTAGAAACTCGTGCTCCTACAACTTAAACTCAAACAAGGAAATATGACTGCCAGCAAGCCCAACAACAGCTCAAGGGAGGACAAAGCAGAAGATGAGGCAACCTTCCGAATGGAGAAAATTAGCTTATTTCTGCAATTGGGCAATGCTCTAAAGACCTTTCAACTCTAACGAAGCAAAGTTTTTGATGTGTAAATTACGGTTTCTTAATTCGGTCTCTCTTTTACCAATCATTATTTCATTATCAGACTTGTCAACTTTCTACAGTTTTTAGTCTTACCTTGCAACAAAATAACCAACAAGCACGCGGTTACGTGCGAAGCACGTAGCCCGAGACTAGTGGATGATTAAGTGACAAGTGGTATGGCTAGAAGAACAAATAGGTGAAAGCAACCATTTTAATTCTTCCATGTGAAACCAAAAACCATATGGCGTTCTTAGAGTGAAGTCAGAAAATCCATCCTTTTACTTCCGCCAAGTGAAAGCAACCACATTTTCTTTCTTTGCCGCGCATTTCTTATCAAGGACTAGTGGGACATGGTAAAGCGTAATTTTTATAATATTTTTTGAAGAATTGAGTGTCCGGGGCGACTTACGCCCACTTCGGCTAATTCTTGGGAAAGACTAGCACAACAACCCACCGCCATAGTCCTCACTTAAATTATGATTTGTCTCCAGAGAAAATCGAACTCTTTTTATGTTGCAAGCAGGCACACACGCGCCCTAACCAATGGATGGGTGCAGAGCCTAGTTTGTATAAAAAGGGAACAGGCCTACCAATTAGAAATAATAATCAAAATGCAAAAATGTAATTATGTTTTCTGGCTGTCGCAAATGATCAAAAAAATGTTTTTCTTTTTCAGCAGGATTAAAACATGTTAACTTGAGTCAAAGGAATCAAAACATATCAGCGACGGCATATAAGATAATGAGGTAAAATGATTAGCTTCTTAGCATATTCATCAAGAGACTACTCCAACGCCTTAACCGGGGAATTGATATGAGTAAATACAAGAGTGGAATCTAAATATGAGAGTGGTAGAGAAATTACAGAAAAAAGAAAAACATCCGTCGTCGTTATGAGACTAATCCAAGATCTGTTCACCGTGGAATCTAAATATGAGACTAATCTAAGATCTGTTCGCCGTGGACTCCATCCGTCGTCGTTATCTTCGTCGATCCATCCGTCGTCCTTATCGTCGTCGACCCAAGGAGATCTGTTCGTCTCTCTCTCTCTCTCTCTCTCTCTCTCTCTCTCTCTCTCTCTCTATATATATATATATATATATACTAGCGGATGCCCGTGCCTGAAGGCACGACTCGAACAATTAGCGTGCATGCGAACAATTAGCGTGCAACCTAAAAACATTAGAGCTGCATTAACCTTGGAGGAAATAACAATTCGATGTCAAATAGCCATTCACCAAAAAAAAATTACTTATTCTTCTGGGGTACAAAGTGGTCAGCTTGTTTGCTAATCTGATTACCCTTTTTCCTTCTCCCCACAAAATGATAAGTGTGCATCAAAGGATGAAAAATAGTGAGCAAATGTATCAACTCCTACTGGCAAAAGCAATAACAAACTGAGGCCAATGGTCATTTTGGCCTAAATGTTTCCTTTAATAACTGAGTTCTACACCAGTCAATCGATCCACGAGTATTTTGTTTTTACCCTTGGCCTGCCTAACTTGAATGTAATGATTCATATCGGGTGGACTTCATTTTGAGGTAAGGTTTTCCCAACACCATGGGGCGTGTCAGTAAGTGATTGGCGCCCACCAATAACGTCCCAACTATAACAATAATTCTCCCTTTTAAGTCCAGCAAAAACAAACATGATTGCCTAAATTGATTGACTATATGGTCAGCTAACTAATGTAGAAGCACTCAAAAAGAATACGAAGATAAATGTAGTGCCTAGAAGCACTCAAAATAAAATACGAAGATAAATGTAGTGCCTATTATATTCAAATCTTAGCTGAAAATAACATATGCACCCTTTCTAGAACCCTATTAGACACAAATTCTACAGAGCCATCCAAACTTTGATACCTCTCATAATTCGATCAACAAAATATAATCGAGGGTTCAGAATTGCGACGAAAACAATGCATGCAACAACAAAAATAGACCATTTTTTCAGATTTTCTTGTCATTTTTTGTTGGAAAAGAGACTCTCATCCAACACAGCAGAGGTGAACATCCAGTGAGAGGTTTTTACCTAATTGGCAAATCCAATGCCGAAACTGAGCACACTACGGCAAAGAATAAGCATCCACACAACGCCAGCGAACCCATTGATTAAAGCTCCGGAGCAAAACATGAGCTTTCTCTTTGCGTTTGTGAAATGAATGTAAGAAGAAATCAATCTATTAGAAGATGAATTCAACTGAACAACCTCCATAATACCAAATTGTTATTCAGCTAATGAATTACCACGTCAATATTCTTTCAGCCCATTTATACCACGTCAACTATTGAGCACTTTGGTGGCAATTGCGGATCCTAGAATCCTGTAGTGCAAACCCTGTAGTCCGCATCTGAGTCATCCATCTCGGCAATTGATTCCGGAGATGGATGACTCGCATTGCCGCGCTATAGGGTTTATGACTCCAGCAAGTGCTGCCATTGCATTATTGGAGTTGAATCTATTAGAGTGGTCAGCCTGTCAAAAGGACCGAAGGAAAAAGGAAAAAGAAAGAAAGGAGTCAATGACTAATTAATAAAGAAAATTCAAAATAACTTGACATTAGTTTAAATGCCCTAAAAGAAACTTGACACTCTTTGTACAACATGCGTATACTGATGATCATAAAGTAACTAAAATTATGCAACCCGATCAAACAAAAAAAATACCAAAATAGGGCACCAATTTAACACGAAAGAAAAAACAACCTTCAAAACTCGGTCGCCATGGAATCATACTATTCAAAAAACTCAGAATAGATTGAAGAGGTACTGTAAACTAATCGTACAACGTGTCTAAACTAATAGCATAACCCCTTTTTATGGTCAAAAGTTAGTAAATGTTAGATGACAGAAATAAGAGAAACATAAAAGGTTCTTCTAACATTTTTAATCCCACTTCACCACTGTCATATGGGAAGACTATAGGGGGAAAAAATCATCTCTTAAATCATGTGGGATAAAGCATATAGACAGGCTCAGTACAATAAAGCTCACAATCAATGCTTCTATTAAAAACTTACCAAAGCTTCCAATCTTGGTGATGATGACAATATTAGAGGGCGATTATACTCTTGCCCCTAACCCATATATACAACCACCAACCATACACGGAAAGAGAAAAAATGAATTAGCATCAGCCATCAAGAACAATTACTCATCTATCCCCATAATAAAGAGAGGAAATAGGAACCATAAACAAAAAGTTAGATACCTTAAATTGGGAAGCCCAACCAAATTGAAAAATAAACAATCAATAACCACAAAAATTGAAAATAAGCAAATCAATAACCAAGTTAAAATAACAAAAAAAATATGTATACGGAGGGAGATTTCCAGCAACAAAGTGAACAACTGATAGGAAAAAATCTAATTTACAATCTCTGGTAGGAAAAAAAACTCATGTTGTAATAGGTAGAGCTGTTCCATATGATTCACAAAAATAGAATGAATGACGCCTACCATTTTCCAATCAGGAAACATGGATCCAAAAGTATTGACTATACTAAACAGATAAGAGAGAGAAGGGAAAAAAAAAACTAATTCATGAACACTACCAACATGTAAAACCAATAGTCCAGATTCCAGCGATTCAAATTATAACAGCAGATTAAACTCTACAAACCTTGCTAAATGAGAGAGAGAGAGAGGCGTTTACCCAAAAAGAGAACTCTTCAATAACTTTGCAAATTCAAGGCGTACTCTGCAAATTCTAGATGGGGAAACTGGAGTTGATTAGGACTTAATGACTAATGAAACAGAAAAATAAGTGCCAAAAAAACAAAAAAACAAATCTTTCTTATAGCTTTTCCTAGCCACAGCCCTAGGGTCATTGAACCATTTCCGTTTCCTTCATCAATGTTAAAACCAAATGCAATAGCTTTGCATGAATAAAGGTAAAGATGTTAAGCACACACGATGTTGCACACATACACAATGAGGAGGAAGCAAAAGAGTTTAGGCCTTGAGATGAATTTTTTTTTTAATTGTCTGTTTCCCAAGAGAGTTCAAAACATTAATGATCGATACAGAAATTAAGAATGTACCTCGGGTCCAAAATTTATCTAGCTTGCAGTTGAATAAGAGAGCAGGATGTAGTCTGCACTGAGCCAACATGCAAAAGCAGTTGTTAGAAACTAAAGTAAACTACTGAAACAATACAGGAGCAATTTTTTTAGCTTAGAGAAACCGATATTTAGGGCCAAAGTTCTCAAAAACTACCGATAGTATTGGACAATTAGCTTAGAGAAATTGAGGGCAATATTTTTAAGGAGACAATATGTTCTTTTACCCCACACACACACACATATATATTTGCATCTGTCCATACCTTTTTTTTACAGAGCACAAAAACAAAAAAATATCACATAATGGCCTTCAAAAATTATGTTCCTGCTCCGTAGTTATATCACACGCAAATTGAGGACAAATTTGCGTGTGTCGATTGCTAATTCGATTAAGTAATTTGGTAAACTAAGCATCCATGGAACTTAAGCAGGTTCAACTTTTTCAATTTGAATTGTACTCTCCTAAAGATTGAATTGTACCCTCCGAAAGTGTCCTTAACGGGTACCCAATTTCATGTAAACACTGTCCAATTTCATGTAAACAAACAAATGCTAGAAAGAGAAATGTCCAATTAAAGTGCATTTGACGTAAAATAATTACAGCCACCAGGTTCACTGATACCCTCATTTGATTAAGTACCACCGAACCTAAAATAGCCCACAAATAGCATGAGTTGAAACTACATAAATAAATGGTATCATCAAGTTATCCAAATAACAATACCAGCAATTAGCTGGTTCTTAAATCTAAAAAGTAGAAAATTGGGAGAATCAGTTGTGGACGGTCGATCCACGCGGCTCTTCGGTTTAAAAAATAGAAAGTTGATGGAAAATGAGTCGCCACCCGGGATTTACTTAGAAAGCGATTTCGGTACCCGAGAAACCGTTGAAAATAATTGATGACTCTTGTGCAATTTTGGAAAAGATTTGGTCTGCGAAAAGATTCTTTGGATTCGGAAGCCAGGTTACGAACGGGGAAGGTTTTGTTGAAAAGCACCCCGCTCGCCCGGAATATTCCGGTCTCTACTAAATATTTGTGGGATTTTGAGAAAATATTTTGTTGCAAAACTTTGACAAACAGGTAAATAAACGAAGACAATGATAAATAAAGGATTCACAGATGCATAACGGAAATGAAAATGAAATACATGGGCTTAATAATAAATAATAGAAGCTAGGGGAAAATACCGTAATAAAGCTTGACTAAAACCAGAGATCGTCTAAAACAGAGCAAGGTTTCATCAAAACAGGGGAGGAGTTTGATCTCAGAAAGTCAGCCGCCCGGCCATAGCATGTTGGCCATCCGGCCAACCTTATTCTGTTTTTTGAAAACTTTTACAGATCCAGAGAGTGACTTGAAAACTGATTCTCTTGAACAAAACTGGTTCTTTTGAGTTGAAAACAACTGTGAAGAGTAGAGTTTGAGAAAAATGTACCCCGGGTGAGGTCGTACCGTGCGATAACAGAGAATACCGCCCGATACGGACCCGTGGGGGTGGATTTTGTTTTAAACAAGATTATCCGAACCCGGGGATGATTACGGGAATCATCCCGAGTCCGAATAACTCCCCTCAGAACAGTAAAGAGTTCGACTAAACAAACCGGGCTATACCTTTTCGGAACGGAACGATCTGAACTTTGAAAACTTTCGGTTTCTTTTCGGAAAAACCTTCTGGTGATATAGTTTTTGACAGAGAGAGGTTTTGAAAGAATTGAGAGGTTTGGCAGTGGTGATTGAATATTCCGGCAGCGTTTCACAGCTCCGGTGAGTGTTTCACGGTGTGTTTTAGTCCAGAGAAGGAGATGGCTATTTATAGCCGTGAAGGAGGGAGAGAGATGGAGATGAAGGAATAAAAATGATGAGATTCGCAGGTTTATGATGATATTCCTGAACGCCTGATGATGATATTCCTGAGCGTCTGGTTTGCCAGGATTTTGCAGAAGATGACAACACCAGCCGTGCGGCTCCCAGGGGGAGCCGTGCGGCTTGTATGGAGGAGCCGTGCGGCTTGTATAGAAAAGGATGAGCCGTGCGGCTTGTGGCAGGAGCCGTACGGCTTGTGTGGCTAGGTTCCCAAAGTTCCAAACAGCTGTCTGAGCATTCTGAGCATTTCTTCTTATCATTGGGTACTTATTTTCATAAACCAAACTTAAGTAAAGAATTATCTTTACTTTAATTTATTTATGAAAATAAGGAAGTACCCCCCTTTCGGAAACAATGGCATTGCCAGAATTTTGATATCATAATCCAATCAAAATCTCATCCCCCCACTTTTAGTACAAAACCGAAAACGGGCACGTTTTTCTCCGAAGAAAATGGGCGAAAGATGACTTTGCCTTACTCAAAAATAGCTTCCGAATATACCATTCTGATTAGAAAAATCCAAGGAACAAATACCGGGACTTTTTATTGGCCAAATCAAAACTTTCCAAAAAAGTTAATTTTCCATACTTAGCCAGATTTTCGAGCGACAGACAGGGGTGCCTTGATCAAGAGGCCACCAGATGGTGACATGACCTATGTCATTTGAGTCTCGGATGAGAGACGATGATGAAGGAACACTTGGATTAAAATTGGGGTGTCTACAGTTGCCCCTCTTTGGCGAGACTTGGTCATCATTCTGAGATGCAAGTCACGTCAAAGATATAGACGTCCCAATTTTGAACATGTCATTGGACTTTGAAAATTTGAACTTGAATTTTGACTTAACAATTTTGAACATGAATTTGGATTTTGCTCTTGAAAATTTAAACTTGACTTTGAACTTGAAAATTGATTTATGAATTTGAAGTGACATTGAATTTGAAAATTAATTTTTGAATTTGAACTTGACATTTGAATTTGAAAATTGAAGTTGAACTTGAAAGTTTGATTTTGAACTTTAAAATTGATTTTTGAATTTGGAGTGATATTGAATTTGAAAATTGATTTTCGAATTTGAATTTGACATTTGAATTTAAAAATTGAAAATTGAAGTTGAACTTGAAAGTTTGATTTTGAACTTGAAAATTTTGATTTTTTTTTTTTTGAAAATCAGAATAGTACCTGACGGATTTTAAAATGATGATTTTTAGAAAATCAGAATAATACCTGATGGAAAAATGATGATTTTTAGAAACTCAGAATAATACCTGACGGATTTTAAAAACAATGATTTTTAGAAAATCAGAATAATACCTGACGGAAAAATGATGATTTTTAGAAAATCAGAATAATACCTGACGGATTTTAAAAATGATGATTTTTTAGAAAATCAGAATAATACCTGACGGAAAAATGATGATTTTTAGAAAATCAGAATAATACCTGACGGATTTTAAAAATGATGATTTTTTAGAAAATCAGAATAATACCTGACGGATTTTAAAATGACAATGATCATAATAGTACCTGACGGATTTTAAAGTGACAATGATTTTTTAGAAAATCAGAATAATACCTGACGGATTTTTAAAATGATGATTTTTTAGAAAATCAGAATAATACCTGACGGATTTTAAAAACAATGATTTTTTAGAAAATCAGAATAATAGCTGACGGATTTTAAAAATGATGATTAGAAAATAATTAGTACCTGACGGATTTTAAAATGATTTTTAGAAAATCGTAATAATACCTGACTGATTTTAAAAATAAAATGATTTTTAGAAAATCAATTAGTACCTGACGGATTTTAAAATGATTTCTGAATTTTGGAAAATGCCGCTGAGGACTTAAAATGTAATTCTGAATTTTTGGAAAATGCCGTAAAGGACTTAAAATGATTTTTGAGTTTTGGAAAATGCCGTAAAGGACTTAAAATGATTTCTGAATTTTTGGAAAATGTCGTAAAGGACTTAAAATGATTGGAAAATGCCGTAAAGGACTTAAAATGATTTCTGAATGTTGGAAAATGGAAAATGCCATTGAGGACTTAGAGTGAATTTTTTTTTTTTTTTTTATAAATTTGAACCTGAACTTGAACTTGACACTTGAACTTTGAAAAATGAAATTGAGCTTGAATTTGACATTGGAATTTGGAGGATTGATCTTGAAATTGAACTTGAATTTGAATTTTACACTTGAAAATTGATATTTGAATTTGAACCTAACATTGAATTTTGTTTGTTGAATTTGAACTTGACATTGAACTTTAAAAATTGAAAATTGAACTTGAACTTGAAAGGTTTGATTTTTGAAATTTTTTTTTTATCCTGGACTTGAACTTGGCATTTGAACTTTGAAAAATGAAATTGAGCTTGAGTTTGACATTGGAATTTGGAAAATTGATCTTGAAATTGAACTTGAATTTGACATTGAACTTCAAAAAGGAATTTGAAAATTGAA
This sequence comes from Vaccinium vitis-idaea, assembly GCA_963854785.1. NCBI lineage: Eukaryota > Viridiplantae > Streptophyta > Magnoliopsida > Ericales > Ericaceae > Vaccinium > Vaccinium vitis-idaea. Next base: position 5,742,756 of record OY978215.1, on the reverse strand, counting down.
CGATGCATGAAAGTACCATGTTTGAAAATGCTTGACACAATGTGCGAAGCTACCGTGGTTTGAAAGTGTTTGAAACAGTGCATGAAGTTATCGTGTGTTCAACTATGTGTTTGACATTCGACAAATTTGAAAAAGTTCCAAAACTTGACAACTTGGCATTCAACAATTTGATTTTTTTTTTTTGACAATTCGATAATTTGACAAGTTCGAGACAAAATGGTGTTCCAAGAAATGTATCTCAAAAATTGAGGGTGAGAAATATATCTCTGAAACCAATTTAAAAGTTGTCCATGAGGACTCTTGCGTGAGGCTCAAGTTTCGACACTTGACGACACAATGACAACATTTTTTTTAGAAAGCAGGTGGCACAACAGGGTGTCTCTTTTTGCTTTACTTCTTTCCTTTTGGACAGGGTCTGGGTTTGAGGTTGCTTCTGATCAAGACTTCGAGCTTTTCGGGCTTTCTGGATTTCTGTGAGGTTTGAGTCTTTTTGCTTTCTTGTCCCAAATCTTGAACTCTGGTGTATGTGCTTCTCCCAGTAGATGGCATTGAGCTGACGTGCCCCAGTCTTGGACAAATGTGCCTCAATAGATGACAAGCTTCAGTTTTGAACCCATCGACTTGTTTATCCGAACATAGGCCTTTCCTTGCATTTGAAATCATCTTCCACGAGTTTAAAAATATCAAGACTACCAAGGGTTGACTAGACAAAAGACCTTGTGTGAATTTGGACAAGGCCCCGACGATACGAGTGACTTTACAAAGATGCCCCTGATTTGGGCGGAGATGACATACTCAAGAGGGGGTAGATTTGGACAAGACTAGGCTGCCTCAACAGACTCAAAAGAGTGACTTCCCTGAAGGTGCCCCTGACTGGGTGGAGAATGACTACTCATGAATTTGGTAGACACCGGTTATTTTGACCTTGTGACAAAGGAATGGACTCTGACAAGATTATGTTGACCTGAAAAGACCTTTGAGCGATGACAAACTCGAGAATTCAGGAAATGGCAGAAGGTGCCCCACAATTGATGTTTGAAATTGTCATAAACTTGAGTCTTTTGGTTTTGAAATTGTTTCATTCCATCAAATGATGTCCATTTAAATCGATTATTTTATCAAAACACAAGATTTCTTATTGTGAACACATGCCCCTGGGTTGCTGATTCACTGATTTTCCATTGCGGTGCCCCGGTTTGGACTTTTGCTTCTGGCGGATGCTGGTGTTGTGCAATGCCTTGACTTTTGATCTTCCCTTTTTTTTTTTAAATGATACTATTCCAACTGGATCCTCGCTATCAAGCTGTGCTTTTCAATCTGAAAGGACTTTATTTAGGTTATAACGGGGCTAAGGCTTTGGGTTTGTCAAAGAAATGATAGTAGGCTAAAAAAGTTTCATTTTCTTCTGGGTTAAAGCTAGCAGCTATCTTGAACTCTTTTCGTGTGCCCCTTCTGTTTTCTTCAATGTTTTCCTTCGTGCCCCATTTTGGCTTTTGATTGGCACTTTCTTCCTTTCTTCCTTTTCAGTGCTTCACATTTGGTTGTCATTCCTTCGAAATTCTGACGTGCCACTGGCAACCATGCAATTGGTACTTTTGACATTTCTCTGGCGATTATGTGCTTGGCACTTTCATTTGGACATCTTGCTGATAACTTGGCACTTTCGTTTCTCTTAATTCACCCCAGTGTGAGGGACAGCTGCCTAGCTGGGTTCTTCTTCAAAGAAAAATGATTCAGGCTCTAAAGGGCTATCAAAGGATATATTTATCTGGGAAATAAAACAAAGAATGCCTTTCTTCATTTTGAATTGCACAACTTGATAGAAAGAACCTGTATATGCTCTAACTTTTGCCTGGGTCGTACTTCAAGGTTTTGATCCAGCGAGCTTTTTTTGTTGTTTGCCTTAACTTTTGCCTAGGCCGCCCTTTCGGGTTTTCAACCTAGCAGGCCCCCTTTTTTTTGTTTTTTTTATAATTGTCAAAGCATTGCTCCTTGATGATGTTGGAGAATGGTGACTGGAATTCCTTCTTCTTGTGAGAACTGGGGGTTCAATCATCTTGTGTTTTGAAGTGAATATCATGAATCTCAAATGATGGTGGAAAACAATTCCATTTTCAAGGATTAATGCGAAAACTCAAGTTTATTATGATAATTCTAACACAAAAGCATGACATCAATTTTTGAAAGTTGCGACCGAACCATTGAGGGTTGCCTACGTATCCTTTTGCAAGGAATCAGGTCGTGACGTAGTTCGGGACTACAATGTTGACTTTATTTTTGGTCTTTTTCTTTTTTTTTTTGACAACAACAACAAGACATCACAGACTCGAAGATGAAAACACATAGACGAGGAAAGCGAAAACATAAACAGACTCGAAATACAAACTGACTCAATCGGAAGTGAAAACTTGACTTGACACTTGAAGACTTCCAAGACTCGTGGAAGATTGAATTATTGCATGGCCATTGTTGATTTATTGATTCGGAGTGGTGTTTGGCTTCCCCAGTGGAGCAGAGATAGATCCGTTGTCAATGAGATCTTGAATCTTGTGGCGGAGGCGATGACACTCATCAGTAGCATGACCAGGCATTTGATGGAAGGCACAGAAGGCATTGGGGTTATGGTAAGATGGAAGCTTCTGAGGTAGAGGAGTTGGAGTTAGTGGTTTGACATGGCCGGCTTTGAGGAGCTTCTCATAAATCAAGGACAGAGGGTCGGAAAATTGGGAAAGGGTTCTTTGTGGTTTCTGAGAGTGGTTGGCTTGGGCTTTAAGTTCGTTGACAGGCATGGCTTGGTTGAAATTTTGGTTTGTGGAGCTGGAAGAGGCTTGGGCATTATCATTTTTACTGAACAATGTGTCGGTGTTGCCAGAGTGCACCCATTTGGTTTTGGGAACAGGTTCCTTTTTCTCAAAAATGCCGGACTGGATTGCCTCCTCAATGGCAAGGCCTGCCTCATAGAAAGTCTTGAAGTCAGCAGTGGTCTGAAAGACCACCAAGTGCTTGGCAAAGTCCGGTTCCAGATTCCTTGTGATGATTCTCATCTGTTCCTTTTCTGAAGGTCGTTCTCATCTGAGAGGCTTTCCCTCTCCATCTCTTAATAAAGTCAGCAAAGGACTCATTCTTACCCATCTTGGTTGATTCCAACTCCCGGATAGTCATCTCAAGTTGAATGTTGCAGTTGTATTGGGCGACAAAGGCTGCCCCAATATCTTCCCACATCTTCTTCTTAGAGATGTCCAAATTCAGAAACCAGCGGAGTGCGGGCCCAGTTAGGGTTTGCTGAAACATCTGGCCCATTGCATCCTTCCCAACGTCATACATGGATAGAGTACCCACATATGTTTGCAAATGAGCTTTCGGGTCACCGCTGCCGTCAAACTTGTCCCAGTCTAGTGGTTTGAACTTGTCGGGGAGCTTTGCATCCGGGAATAGGCATAACTTGTCCATATCAACACCAATTGTGGCTATCTTCCCTTGTTTCTGAACAGACTCTTCCAGTTTGGTGATTTTAGTCAATACCGACTCCATGTTTTGATTGCTCGAGTCCCCTGCCGGTGATGGGAGTTGAGAAGTTAGCTTTTGAATCATGAGCATCATCTGGGCCATCTGTTTTGCACTGTTGGCCTTTTGCTCTTCCAAAGCTTCTCTGAGAATTTGGACTTCGGTTTTCTCTACTACCTCGGCGGCTTTCGTCATTGCTGGTAAACCTGTTGAACTTGACTGCTCTGCTTCTGCCTCAATTCAAATTATCTTTCGTTTAGGAGGTCAGGCCTAACCGGGTATGGTGTTTTTCTTGCTTTGACCAATGACTTTGAATTGACAGTAAAGCAAATATTGAACTCAGAAGTGCCCCTTGCTTGTTTTATTTTGAAAAATGGGAATGTCGTACTTGTGTCGCCTAAGTCTCAAAAGGTGTTCAACAGCCCTAGGTAGGTCGACTACTCAGTAGGTTAAGTTCCTGTGTGTTGGAACCAGAGCCAATCAACTTTCGTGACCATCCAAGACAAAGCAATAAGGCTGTTGAAATCTGGATAGAAATGTGATAAAATCACAAGGAAAAGCCGTTCGAGCACGGCTGACACTGGAGGTGTTTCAAACTCCAAAGATTTAAAGTCTCCTAGACTATTGAAAAAAATGGGTCTTAGAAAAAGGCTGCCCCGATCCTCAGTGTTTCTTTTGACAGTGTATCCTTTGTTTAGGACAGCAGGATTCGGAGAAATTAAATCAACTTGGTTCTTGATAATTCCTTTTCAAGGATCAAACTTTGATTTTAGGGACAATTGCCCCAGCTTGGGTCAATTGTTCCTAATTTCGGTTAGGTCATTGTTAAGGAATTATTAAGGATCAAATTGATTTGATTTTTCTAAATCCTGTTATTCTAAGGACTGAATTAATCTGAACAACGTGCATTGGGATGCACGACTCATCATCGGGCAGGGCAACCTCTCAAGACTGCGGGGAAGGTGACAATCTAGGGTAAATTATACTACTAATGCGAATGTGTGCATGCTGACAGGATATGCATAAAACAATTAACAGATAAACAGGATATGCAGAAAACAGATGAACATGATATGTTAGAAGCAGTAAACACATAACAGGATATAACAGATAATTCTACCTTGCAGGCCCTGTCGTAGGTTGGAAAGTGCTATGGTTTACTATATGCAAAAGGCTGGGTTTTGGTTTGAAGGGGTTCCCTAGACTAGAGCCAATATTTGCCTCCCAGTGCCAAGTGTACTGCATGGCAAAGGTCGAACGGCAGGCTAACTCATCATCGTCCAGGGTTTGCCGAGAATCTTGGGATGTCCTAACACCAGCAAGCCGGGTAGGGTAACCAAGACGCAGCGGCGGGGCTTATCCAACATCGATGCACGTGCAATGCAAAAAGTTTCGCAATAAAATATTTTCAAAAATCCCACAAATATTTTCAAGTTTGGCTCACCTATAAATTAATTTTTATTTTGAAATTTTATTTGAGCAAACAACCGGGAAAACTCCAGTCCAGATTGGTTGGGCGTAGCCCTGTTATTGCACCAATCCTTTCTCGATCACGCGGGACGTGTTCGTTTTTGTCAAGCTTTCGGGGGTCGTTTTACAAGTGTAAAATACCAAAATAAGAATTAATTTAAAAAATCCCCAGCGGAGTCGCCATTTTGTGGACGGTCGATCCACGCGGCTCTTCGGTTTAAAAAATAGAAAGTTGATGGAAAATGAGTCGCCACCCGGGATTTACTTAGAAAGCGATTTCGGTACCCGAGAAACCGTTGAAAATAATTGATGACTCTTGTGCAATTTTGGAAAAGATTTGGTCTGCGAAAAGATTCTTTGGATTCGGAAGCCAGGTTACGAACGGGGAAGGTTTTGTTGAAAAGCACCCCGCTCGCCCGGAATATTCCGGTCTCTACTAAATATTTGTGGGATTTTGAGAAAATATTTTGTTGCAAAACTTTGACAAACAGGTAAATAAACGAAGACAATGATAAATAAAGGATTCACAGATGCATAACGGAAATGAAAATGAAATACATGGGCTTAATAATAAATAATAGAAGCTAGGGGAAAATACCGTAATAAAGCTTGACTAAAACCAGAGATCGTCTAAAACAGAGCAAGGTTTCATCAAAACAGGGGAGGAGTTTGATCTCAGAAAGTCAGCCGCCCGGCCATAGCATGTTGGCCATCCGGCCAACCTTATTCTGTTTTTTGAAAACTTTTACAGATCCAGAGAGTGACTTGAAAACTGATTCTCTTGAACAAAACTGGTTCTTTTGAGTTGAAAACAACTGTGAAGAGTAGAGTTTGAGAAAAATGTACCCCGGGTGAGGTCGTACCGTGCGATAACAGAGAATACCGCCCGATACGGACCCGTGGGGGTGGATTTTGTTTTAAACAAGATTATCCGAACCCGGGGATGATTACGGGAATCATCCCGAGTCCGAATAACTCCCCTCAGAACAGTAAAGAGTTCGACTAAACAAACCGGGCTATACCTTTTCGGAACGGAACGATCTGAACTTTGAAAACTTTCGGTTTCTTTTCGGAAAAACCTTCTGGTGATATAGTTTTTGACAGAGAGAGGTTTTGAAAGAATTGAGAGGTTTGGCAGTGGTGATTGAATATTCCGGCAGCGTTTCACAGCTCCGGTGAGTGTTTCACGGTGTGTTTTAGTCCAGAGAAGGAGATGGCTATTTATAGCCGTGAAGGAGGGAGAGAGATGGAGATGAAGGAATAAAAATGATGAGATTCGCAGGTTTATGATGATATTCCTGAACGCCTGATGATGATATTCCTGAGCGTCTGGTTTGCCAGGATTTTGCAGAAGATGACAACACCAGCCGTGCGGCTCCCAGGGGGAGCCGTGCGGCTTGTATGGAGGAGCCGTGCGGCTTGTATAGAAAAGGATGAGCCGTGCGGCTTGTGGCAGGAGCCGTACGGCTTGTGTGGCTAGGTTCCCAAAGTTCCAAACAGCTGTCTGAGCATTCTGAGCATTTCTTCTTATCATTGGGTACTTATTTTCATAAACCAAACTTAAGTAAAGAATTATCTTTACTTTAATTTATTTATGAAAATAAGGAAGTACCCCCCTTTCGGAAACAATGGCATTGCCAGAATTTTGATATCATAATCCAATCAAAATCTCATCCCCCCACTTTTAGTACAAAACCGAAAACGGGCACGTTTTTCTCCGAAGAAAATGGGCGAAAGATGACTTTGCCTTACTCAAAAATAGCTTCCGAATATACCATTCTGATTAGAAAAATCCAAGGAACAAATACCGGGACTTTTTATTGGCAAAATCAAAACTTTCCAAAAAAGTTAATTTTCCATACTTAGCCAGATTTTCGAGCGACAGACAGGGGTGCCTTGATCAAGAGGCCACCAGATGGTGACATGACCTATGTCATTTGAGTCTCGGATGAGAGACGATGATGAAGGAACACTTGGATTAAAATTGGGGTGTCTACATCAGTCCTCTAAAACATCAGTGCTGCAAGATAATACACTAAACAACAAAGCCAATGGTGCAATGACACACAGTAGAGTAGACCATGAACCATACTTCAAGTGAAACGAAAAATTTGTAAGAAATAGAAAACTTTTAGCGTGCACTGTAAATAATTCATGAAGGCCACGTGGTTTACACATTTCATCGAACAGTTGGTGTGCGTAGAAGTTCAACATTAATGGTTGACACACACGGAGAGAGAGAGAGAGAGAGAGAGAGAGAGAGAGAGAGAGTAGTAAATCATCAGGCTTACCATTTTTGAAGAGTCGAACTTCAACTATGCTGTGGATTTGCATACGAATTCTGCCAATTGCGGTATGGTTTCTATCGATTCTTGAAGGGTCGAACTTCTATCATGTAGTGGATTTGAATCCAGTAAATGTGGTAGGGAAGGAGAAACATGGGATTTGAACAGAGACATGGGTTTTGTATTCACGGCAGCGCAGTTCGTGGTGAACGTGGGTGAGCGAGAGAGCCAGAGAGGGGAGAGAGAGTATGGAACGTGGGTGTGTGAGAGGGGGGAGAGACAGTAGTATTGTTACGTGCAGTTAAAAGAAGAGGAAGCATCCAACAGTGGGTATTAAGTCTACACCTTAAAGCCAAATCTCAGCCCTTAAAATACTTTCCCTTTAATCGTAGCCCTTGAATTAAGATCCAACGGTGTAAAATTTAAGGAATTCAAAAACTGAGCTTCCTTATTATATATATATATATATGTCTGTATGTGTATATAACGCTGTAAATCTGTAGAATCGTAGAGATGGTGTGTATATATCAATAAATTTGTTCGTTTCTGTATAAAAATCTAGATCTGTTTGTTTCTGGTGTGTAAACGTATTTTAGATCTGGAAAAATTGTTTCATCTCTGTAAATCAGTCATTCTCCTCCCTCCCTCTCTCCGGCGAACCGAACCGACCACTGCACCGGGACGAACCGAATGGAACCGAACCAACCTCTTTTGAACCGGTTTCGGTTCTATGTAGCCCCCGAACCGAGTTTTCCCGGTTCGGTTGAAAACGTCCCTAAACTGGACCGAACCGAACCTGTTTCACCCCTAATTATAAGCCCAAAAGTATAACTTGTGGAAAAGTGTTCTAATAAGTGCTTTGGCACCTAACTTGATTCCATAAATTATTTATTCACTCCATCTTTTTTTTACCACAATGGGTCCATCTAGTATAGTGGTAAATGATGGGGTAGTATTTTAGATTCCATTCAAGTGCCCACAGCATACAAAGTTGACCCGGAAAGAAAGCATCAAGGATGGAGCGAAGGGATAACCGGTGGCGGCCGCCACAATAAGATTTTTAAAAAATGTAATTATTATGTAGAAAATAATTTTTATCCTCGAATTATATACACTCGCCACCACAAGATTTTTTTTGAAATTTTTCATCCACATGATCAAAAAAATGTTTTTCTTTTTCAGCAGGATCAAAACATGTTAACTTGAGTCAAAGGAATCAAAACATATCAGCGACGGCATGTAAGATAATGAGGTAAAATGATTAGCTTCTTAGCATATTCATCAAGAGACTACTTGATGCAGGGCGCCTTATGAACTACAGAAAAGACGTGCAACAATCGATCACAAACGAGATAGTTTAGAGAAAACGCTCTCTAGACTCTGTTTTCATTCAATAATAATCATCAACTAACTCCAGCCGTTTAGGCTTACAACTTAATATATAGGAAACTGGAAAACCTAATCGATTTGTTCCGAAAAAGGAAGTCAAATCCATGGAAACCCTAAAATTATCAAAAAGGGAAAAAATCGGAAATAACAGCAAAATAACGAGGCAAGCCAAACGGCCGAACTTAGGACACTCGGTATTGATACAGGGATAAGCCTGTATCGATACAGGATGCTTCTGTTCGCCACTGAGCTATCCGGTATCGATACAGCATAAGCACAGTATCGATACCGATAGCCTAAATAAGAGCAAAACTACGATTTTGCCCCCCGAGGCTTAAAATGACGAAAATACTCCTCCTCCATGGCTACTGCATCATCCTCCCCTTCTAAAAAGAAATTCGCCCTCGAATTTGCATCATCATCATCGGTCGAGCTATCACCCCGGAATGGAATAAGATGCTTGACATTAAACACATCGGCAGTACGAACATGGCTTGGCAGCTTCAAACGATAGGCATTGGGATTAATCTTCTCAACAATCTCAACGGGGCCAATTTTACGAGCAACAAGTTTGTTATACTCATGAGATGTATAACGGTCTTTAGTGAGGACCGCATACACGAAATCACCAACCTCAAACTCCACTAGTCGGCGCTTCTTGTCTGCCGCTGCCTTGTACTTGGCTGTACTACTCTCCAAACGCGACTTAGTCTCGACATGGACCTGTTGTACACTTGTCATGAAATCTTCAGCCTTGCCATTAGAACGCTTCAGGCTTGGAACAGGAGCTAAGTCGACTGGTGTGCGCGGGTTAAATCCATACACAACCTGAAAAGGAGAGAATCCCGTGCTTCGATTGACGGAATGGTTGAAAGCAAATTCTACTTGACACAGCTTTTGATCCCAACTTTTGAGATGATCCTCCACCAAACTGCGCAATAAATTGCCCAAAGAACGGTTCACCACCTCAGTCTGGCCATCGGTCTGGGGATGATAAGCCGTACTAAAATCCAATTGAGTGTTGGCTAGCCTCCACAAACAACGCCAAAAATAACTCAAAAATCTGGTATCCCGATCAGAAACGATAGACATAGGCAGCCCATGCAAGCGATAAACCTCCGAAAAATATAATTGCGCCACCTTAACAGCATCTGTAGTTTTCTTGCATGCGATGAAGTGTGCCATCTTTGAGAAACGATCGACCACCACGAAGACAGAATCATGACCACGTTGTGTACGTGGCAGCCCCAATACAAAATCCATACTGACATCGGCCCATGGCTGGGACGGAATTGGCAATGGCATATATAAACCGGCGTTAGTGGCCGTACCCTTGGAAATCTGACAGATATGACACCCCGCCACGAACTTATAAACCTCACGCCGCAAGGCCGGCCAAAAATAGGAAGCAGAAACCAATGCATAGGTCTTATCCCGGCCCACATGCCCCTCATCATGCAACTCCTTAATGATTTTCAACCTCAGACTGGACTCCGGAACACACAACAAATTTCCTTTGAATAAGAAACCATTGTGCATGTGGAAGTCGGATTGGCCACCCCCTGCAATATCTGTAATGATAGTAGAAAAATACGAATCCACTGCCAATAACTCACGAAAAGCATCAAAACCTGTTACTTTAGTGCGCATCAAAACAAGAAAATTGGAACGCCGACTGAGGGCATCAGCTACTCGATTCAAAGCACAAGACTTGTGCTTGATAGAGAAAGAGAACTGCTGAATATATGCCGCCCATTTAGCATGCCGACTGGACAACTTATCTTGAGCATTGAGGTGCTTCAACGCCTCGTGATCAGAATAAAGAACGAAGTCACTATGAATAAGATAGTGATACCAATGCTTCAATGCTTGGACCAAGGCATAGAACTCCACATCATAGGTGCTGTAATTCATCTTTGCTCCATTTAGTTTCTCACTAAAATAAGCAATAGGCTTAGAATTTTGGCTAAGGACAGCCCCAATTCCAACCTTTGATGCATCGCAATGCAGCTCAAAAGGCTGTGAGAAATCCGGCAAGATCAACACAGGAGCCGAAGTTAACTTTTGCTTGATCAATTGAAACGCAGCAGTTGCTGCATCATTCCACGCAAACCTGCCACCCTTCAGACAATCTGTTATAGGAGCCATAATAGTGCTAAAGTGCGGAATAAAGCGACGGTAGAACGCCGCAAGCCCATGGAAACTGCGAACATCGAATAAAGTCCGCGGTTGAGGCCAGCTACGAATAGCCTCAACCTTAGACTCATCCACTGAAATCCCATCCTTGGATACAACATATCGAAGAAAAAAGCACTGTATCGGTTAAGAACACACACTTCTTGATTGCCCCAAATAATTTTTCAGCACGCAAAACAGTAAGAACTTCTCTTAAGTGCTGCAAGTGTTGATCAGGCGTGGCACTATATATTAAAATATCATCAAAATAAACGACAACAGATTTACCGATAAAAGGGCGAAGGGCCTGGTTCATCATCCTCATGAAGGTGCTAGGCGCATTGGACAGTCCGAACGGCATCACCATCCACTCATAAAGTCCCTCGCGAATTTTGAACGCTGTTTTCCACTCATCCCCTGGCCTGATTCGAAGCTGATGGTACCCACTCTTCAAGTCCAGCTTCGAGAACACCTTGGCATTACCCAACTGGTCTAGCAGATCATCCAGCCTTGGAATTGGAAAGCGATACTTCACTGTGATCTTGTTAATGGCCCTGCTGTCAACGCACATCCTCCACGTGCCATCTTTTTTTGGAATTAACAGGGCTGGTACTGCACACGGGCTAAGGCTTTCACGAATAAAGCCCTTAGCCAACAGTTCTTCCACTTGTCTCCGCAGCTCTTCATGCTCTTTCGGACTCATACGATAATGGGGCCGATTGGGCAAACTTGAATTGGGCACCAAATCAATCTGGTGCTGAATATCCCGCAGAGGGGGCAACCCATCTGGTAAGTCTGCTGGAAACACATCCTGAAATTCTTGCAGAAGAGGATGAACCATTGCTGGAACATCTTCTCCTACCAAGGCCTTAGGACCCTCTTTCGCCATTAACACAAAAACCACTTTGCTTGTTGACAACTCCTCTTCAAATTGTATTCTTGTCAGAAGGGTGGTACCCTCCCCCGTGTGTGGTTTGGGTACAACCTCCTTGGAAGGCAGCAACACAATCTTCACACCATTGAATGATAGCGCATATGTATTAGCGCCCCCGTCATGTACCACCTTACGATCATACTGCCATGGCCTCCCCAATAGAAGGTGGCAAGCATCCATGGCCACAACATCACACCAGATTTCATCCCTGTACTTGGAACCAATAGAGAAAGCAACTAAACATCTTTTGGAAACTTTAACCTCGTTACCTTTTTTCAACCATGTAAGCTTGTAGGGACTGGGATGAGCCTCCGTCTTTAGACCAAGTTTTTGGACTGCCTCTTCTGCCACCATGTTCTCGCAACTCCCAGAGTCGATCACAAATCGACACACCTTCCCTCCAATGGTACAAGTAGACTGAAACACATTACCACGGAGCCACGAATCTCCCTCTGCCTCACGCGGAGCATAGCACAGTCGCCGAACAACCAATAACGGACCGTTATCCCCAACTACCTCTTCCACAACTTCCTCCTCATATGCTGCCTCTTGCTCGTCTGACTCGCAGTGCTCGTTCACAATCCCTTCAGAATCCACAAACAAAGCTTTTCCTGGCCGTTCGCCCTTTCTACACTCAAAGGCGCGATGACCAGGCTCACCACATTTAAAACACTTCGACCCAGAACCAGAACTAGCACCTGCCCTAATTGCTGGCGGATTATTGGGGGGCAGGCTAGCAATTGGTTTGGTGGAAGTATTGCCGACCGTGAGTCGAGCCGTAGCACTCCACGGAGTCGAAGAAGGCCTGCGAATAGCTTGTTTTTCTATCTGCAACGCCTTTTGATAGGCATCGGAAACAGAGAATAATTCGAACATATTTAGTGTAAACTGGAACTGTTCACGCAAACCTCCCACATACCTCGATACCAATTGCTCATCCGTTTCTGTAAGATCATTCCGGGCTACCAATTGATGGAACTCTGTGGTGTAATCATCCACAGAGCGCGAACTCTGACGGAGGTTCTACAGTCGCTGATACATCAGACGCGAGTAGTTGTGGGGAGGAAAAGCCACCCGCATCTTTTTCTTTAATTTTTCCCACGAACTAATCTTGTCTTTTCCCTGCCACAGCCGAGTCTGCTTCAATTGCTGCCACCATGCCGCTGCTCTACCCCTGAATCTGGTAGCCACCAGCGACACCCGTTTATCCTCTGGAACTTGTTTGAACTCCAAGACTTCATCCATAGCCGCAACCCAATCAAGGAACTCTTCAAGCGTCAAACCCCCCTGGAACTCAGGCAGGTCGATCCTCAAACCAGATTCCCATGGACGGAAATCACGGTTATCAGCTATGATCTCCCGGCCTCTGCCCCTTTGTTGACGAAAGCCACCGCCGCCAGCCCTGCCAACGCCGAATGCCCCCGCAGCAAAAAGGTTTTCAGCCGCTTCACCATCCGTACTTTCGTCCTCCTCTCGAGGCCGCCGATTGTACGGTTGATGGCGAGGTGGATTCCCCCCAACAGCTAGGGCAGCAACTTGGTCGGCTAAAGCAGCTATTGCAGCCGTCATGCTCTGTTCTAGTTGTTGGAATCGCGCCTCCGTTCGCACCTCCTGCGCTACGTCATCTCTTTCATAGATGTCCTCCAAATTATCGGTACGACCATCTCGTCCCCCTCGACCTCCAGCACGTCCTCCGGCCATAGTCAGGATTGGAACTTGAAGCTCTGATACCAACTGATGCAGGGCGCCTTATGAACTACAGAAAAGACGTGCAACAATCGATCACAAACGAGATAGTTTAGAGAAAACGCTCTCTAGACTCTGTTTTCATTCAATAATAATCATCAACTAACTCCAGCCGTTTAGGCTTACAACTTATTATATAGGAAATTGGAAAACCTAATCGATTTGTTCCGAAAAAGGAAGTCAAATCCATGGAAACCCTAAAATTATCAAAAAGGGAAAAAATCGGAAATAACAGCAAAATAACGAGGCAAGCCAAACGGCCGAACTTAGGACACTCGGTATCGATACAGGGATAAGCCTGTATCGATACAGGATGCTTCTGTTCGCCACTGAGCTATCCGGTATCGATACAGCATAAGCACAGTATCGATACCGATAGCCTAAATAAGAGCAAAACTACGATTTTGCCCCCCGAGGCTTAAAATGACAAAAATACTCCTCCTCCATGGCTACTGCATCACTATTCCAACGCGATAGAATTGATATGAGTAAATACAAGAGTGGAATCTAAATATGAGAGTGGTAATGAAATTACAGAATGCCAATTGACGGATTTATGGAAGGAAAAACTACAGATGGGCCTATTCTTATCCAAAGTGTTGTCCAGATTTTATTTTTTTTTTAAATAGAAAATAAAAGAAAAAGTGTGTTTCAAATTTTAATACGGACTGCCGGATGTATTTTTGGACGACCCGAATATACCAAAAGGGTACCACGTCACTCATACCCTATTTGCACCCAAATTTTTCTCCAACACATGGGGACCTATTGACAACCAACGGTTCTATAGGTATAGATCGGGTGCACCGATGGTGCACCGACCGGCGCCGGGGACCCCCTTGTGAATCCCACACGGTCAATCCGAGCCGTTCATCCATCACAAAATCAAATTTCAAGTGGGCCTACACGGAAATCAGCTCAATTGGATATTCCAAAGTGCTTGATCCAAAATCACCCCATTTGGTGCATTTTTTTTTTTAACAAAATGGGGTAATTCTGGATCAAGCAATTCGGAACGTCCGATTGAGATGATTTCCATGAGGGCCCACTCGGAATTTGATTTTGGAATGAATGAACGGATTGGATTGACCGTATGGGACCTACAAGGAAGTCCCAGTGCCGGTCGGTACATGGTCTGTCCTAGGGGGTCGGTACCCCTGGATTTTTTGATTGACAACTTACCTCGCGTAGTCACATGGGCAGAAAGTTCCCCTAATTTGTGTATTATTTACTTTATTCCATCTTTCTTTACAACAGTGGGTTCATCTACTATAGTGGTCAATGATATTTTAGATTCAAGTCAAGTGCCCATAGCACACTGCAAAGACTAACTAATAATTAATTCATAAATAATGCCAAAAGGTCATCGGAAATTAAGTTATGTTCTATAGTTTCAATGAGACGTTCGAAATTAAGTTATTTGTCTTTTTTGTCAACAGTCCATCAAGTATAGTGGTTTAGTCACATGACTCACATGGGCAGAAAGTTCCCCTAATTTGTCTATTAGTATTGACTTTATGGGGTCCATCTTTCTTTACTATAGTGGTCAATGATAATTGAGATTCAAGTCAAGTGCCCATAGCACACTGCAAAGACTAATTAATTCATCAATAATGCCAAAAGGTCATCGGAAACACAAACTCCCAATTTCTCCCCAACAGCCATGGCTATCTTCAACTTCCGAATTCTGCTGCTGTATTCTTCTCTCTCTTTGTTCTTCTGCTTTCTATTTCCTCAAACACATTCACTATCCTTCAACCTGACAAAGATAGGCTCTGAAGATCAAAACGTGAACATAAAAGTATTCCCACCTGCCTATATCTCAGACCAAGGCCTCCAAGTCACCTCCGACGAACGCAGCAGCAATTTGCAGCAAAAAGCAGGTAAAGCCACTTACGTCGACCTTCTTCACCTTTGGGATAATTCCACTGGAAAGCTAACAGATTTCGATACCCATTTCGTTTTTGTGATTGATTCGATTGGGAGTGAGAGTTTCGGCGATGGGCTCACCTTCTTTCTCGCTCCCAATGGGTCAAACTTCACAGCTGGTGGTGCAATGGGCCTCCCAGTAGACCCAGTTACGATACTACCCACCAGCCCTTTTCTTGCTGTGGAGTTTGATACTTATGGGAATGAACCGAATGCTTGGGACCCAGAAAATACTACTCCTGCTACTCATGTAGGTATCGATGTCAATTCTCTTATATCTAACGTTACTGTTGTTTGGTATTGTAATGTAACTCACGGGATTCAAAATGAAGCTTGGATTAGGTATGATTCAAGTTCACACAATTTGAGTGTAGTTTTTACTGGTTCCACTAATACTACTAGAGTGGTAGATACCATTCACTTAACCGTGGATTTGAGGGATTACTTACCTGAATGGGTAACATTTGGGTTCTCAGCTGCAACTGGAGCAAATTTTGAGAAAAATAACGTAATATCATGGGAATTTAGTTCAAGTTTGCAAAGTAATGACACCAATAAAAAGGTCACAGATCCAGTGGTTAATGACAGCAATAGAAATGTCACAGGCCCAGTGGTTAATGATAGCAATAGGAATGTCACAGTAAACCCGCCGAAAAAATTCCCAACTGTAGCTTTGGTGGGAATTGTTGTCGGCTCAAGTGTTTTGCTTGTTGGCTTTGTTTGGGTTGGATTTGGCTTGTGGAAGAGAAGAAGTAGAGCAAATGAAGAAGATGAGTTTGAAATTGAGATGTCCATGGAAAACGAATTCGAGTCCGGTAGAGGACCAAAGAAATTTTCCTACGGTGAATTATCTCGGGCGACAAATAACTTTGAGGAGCAACAAAAGCTTGGAGAGGGAGGGTTCGGTGGAGTTTATAAAGGTTTCTTGAGGGAATTGAATTCTTATATTGCTGTCAAGAGGATATCAAAGGGGTCCAAACAAGGGATAAAGGAGTACGCAACGGAAGTGAAGATCATCAGCCGGTTGAGGCATAGGAATTTGGTGCAACTCATCGGTTGGTGCCACGAAAAGAAAGAACTATTACTTGTTTATGAGTTCATGGAAAATGGAAGCTTAGATTTCCATCTCTTCAAGGGGAAAAGCTTGTTGACGTGGGGAACAAGGTATAAAATTGCCCAAGGTCTGGCCCTGGCGTTGCTCTATCTACACGAAGAATGGGAGCAATGTGTGGTGCATAGGGACGTAAAATCAAGCAATGTGATGTTGGACTCCAATTTCAATGCCAAACTAGGAGATTTTGGGTTAGCTAGATTTGTTGATCATGAGAAAGGGCCCCAAACAACTATGGTGGCGGGGACAATGGGGTACTTGGCACCAGAATGTGTGGTTACAGGTAAAGCTAGTAAGGAATCAGATGTTTACAGCTTTGGAGTGGTGGCGTTGGAAATAGCTTGTGGAAGAAAACCCTTTGATTTTAAGGTGCCAGAATGTCAAATGGGAATGGTGGAATGGGTTTGGGGCCTCTATGGAATGGGAAGGTTACTTGAAGCAGCAGACCCAAAAATAGGCCCAGATTTCGATGACCAAGAAATGGAGCGATTGATGATTGTTGGTCTTTGGTGTGCTCACCCAGATCACAATTGTCGGCCAAAAATGAGACAGGCAATTCATGTGCTTAATTCTGAAGCTCCTCTGCCCATTCTCCCACAAAAACAACCTACACTTTCGTTTTGTCCTCCTCCATTGAATAGTATCACCACTTGTGACAGCCCAGGAACCACCTGGATGCAATGGAGCTATGTGATATAAGAGAATAGATCATGCCCTAACTTACACAAGGCTTTTTAAAGCCGTGCGGGCGTCAAAGCTCGTTGGTACTTCACAGTTAAGCGTGCTCATCCTGGAGTAATCCTGGGATGGGTGACCTACTGGGAAGTCCAAGGAGCTTGGGCGACCAAAGCGGACAATATTGTGCAAGGCAGGGGCAGGTCATTACACCACTAGTTCTAACACCAGCCAAAACCAACATTCAAACTACAATTACAACACAAATTCTTCTAAGTTCACCTCATCTTCTACTGCATCATCCCTGACACCGGAGTGTCCCAAGAAGTTGGAAGAATGAGGAAGAGCTATTGAAAAAAGGGTGTTGTAGATTTCGAGATAATGTTTTTGGTCTTCTTTTGCTTATTATCATTTCATTTGTGGATCTCAATGTGTCTTTTAAGTTCTTGAGGAATATTTATGAGTCCTTCTACTTTTTAGTAGTCAATGTATTTGGTTTATTAAGTTTAGAGTCTTGGAAGTTGGAATTTGTATTTTCCATGCTTAGAGGAATGTTCCAAGGTATCTATTTACGTTTTGTGCCTTTATCCTAGAAATGTGTTATTCGTCCACTGCGGAGATAGTACTACATTTAGGGATTCCATAAGGTTTGAAGCTTTAGTGGGGAAAGCAATGTAAAACGTTTATCCTATGCAGTAGCTAGTGGCAGATCTACATAGGGGCCGGAGGTCCCACCAATTTTCTATTTTGGAGTGTATTTTTGCATTGATATTTTTTATAGTCATTTTAAAAAAATTATAAAATCTCAAAAAATATTAAAAAAGTAAGAACAACTTTTATTTCAAAAATATTAAATTATGGTGAATGATACCGTGTGATAACACTATTGCGTTCGTCGAATGATACGATAACAACAATACTTGAGATTAATTTTTTAATTTATCAAAACCGTCCCATTAAAACTTGAATGACTAGAGTAGTCTTGAAAAAATCATTGAATTAAGATTTCTTTCATAATTAGGTCCCCCCATCTTCGACTCTTGGTTCCGCCACTGGCGGCAGGCTATATTGTTCTCTAAGTTTTACCCTATACTTGATATGATAGCCCAACAATCGAAGACTACTTGCGTAGCCTGAACATGTAGCTCCAGGTAGATACCAAGTATGAAGAGAATATGATGTATGGAGGTAAATCCTACTTCTTCTAATGAGATTATATGATGATTGTAGGAAAGGTCAGCGCGTCTAGAAAATAGACCATTGACCGACCTATAATAGCTTGCCACGTGGGAAGAAATGCTGCAAAGGACACGTCAGATATCGGTTAAGATTAGAGAATAGAAAATAACCACCGCGAGGGTCAGCCCTCGCGGAATTGCATATCCAACTATAATTACCTTAGGGCCAAGGATGTCCTGAGTAAGGGAGCCCCAATATTTAGTGGTGAGTATTCCCTAACCCTATATCCTTTGTTGGACCCCTCGAGTGGTGATAATCTGTATCTCATTGGTGTTTCCACTTAGGTGGTGAGCTCCATCCCTTTATCATTTATTTATTTTTCCTCCCATTTTCCGAATCGGGTATCAATCTCCATATGTATCACTTTTGCATAAAATGTAATTAGTTGGTTCAAATAGTATAAGTAGTCCATTTTTCTTCCTATTGGTCCCCTTTCCTCACATCTTGTAAGTGTTACAAAACAAACTAAATCGAGTCTTATGTCCTAATCAATTTGAGTCGACTACATCTTTTAATTAGTGTTATGCAAATTAAATGTTGGAAGTATTTTTTGGCCCGATAAGTGGGAAGAAGAAAACATGTGATTTTCCTAAAAGCAAACACTAAATGTCTAAATCTACAAGAGAGAGGCGAGAGAAAACTGACGAGGACTCCAATCGGCTACCCAACGAATGAACGAAGAGAGAACAGAGGGGGTGAAGACTGATTTTTTTTTAATACAGTGGTTAATTGTAACACCCTTTGATTTTTTTTAATACAATGGTTAAATGTATGTGTAGGTTTCACCCCATGTGAGAGGGCGTTACAAATAGCTGTTGTATTAAAAACTCAATGGTGAAGACTAAAGGATGAGCTGGATTTTAGCACTTTGATTTAATTGTATTATGTCGGCTTAACAATTACTCGGTTTGAAAAGTAGAAAATTATCTTGTGTGGTGACAAAATCAAATGAGTTTTAGTCCTTTCATTTGATATTTTCTCAGAACTTTAGTAGGTTTCAAAAATTAGAAAATTATTTAGTGTGGTGCCAACATTCAATTTTGATGGAGTCATTTATACAAGTTAAGAGAAAAATTTAATATAGTAATAATAAAATATTTTTCCCCGATGGGGTTGCCCAACCCCACTAATTTATATGGGGCGTCTCCACTGCCCTACCTTTCTAGTTTCTTCTGGTTCAAATACCCATCCGGTCCAGCTATATCAAGAAATACCGGATGGTACAGGTCATACCATTTTTTTCCCCTTCTAGCAGCTCGTTCCATAGCATTTTGTACTAAAAAGTTGGAAAAAAAAAAACATTTTTCATTTTCTTTGTTTTTCAATGATTACGATTAATCATGACCACTCTCTTTTTAAGATATATTTTCATTTGGTTGAATTTTTTCAACTTTTTAAGCATACATATATAAGTACAGATATTAATACACAATGTCTATATAACTCAAAATCTGAAACGTAACCGAAAATATACCAGCCGTATATACCCCCACGAGAACTTTATTTCACTATGCTTTTTTTTTGGATCTCTATTTTTTCCGTCTACACAAGTACTAAGATTAAGCTCGAAGACATCTATATATTTCTTGAGAAACCAATAGGGGAGTGTATTATAGTCTTTCCCATCAATTAAAGACAGTTTTACCGGTTTGTTATTCAAGAATCTTACCCCAAATGGTAAATCACAACCCGAAGTTTTAACGCAATCTTAGAAGCACTACGCCAAATATTGCTTTTACCGGCGGTTTTTTTACCGGCGATAACAAAACTGCTGTTAAAGGGTGCTATTACCGGCGGTAATCACAACCCGCCGCAAAAAATAATTTTTCCCACGGTTTTATTACCGGAGGTAAAGGTCACTTTTACCGGCGGTAATCCAAAAAACCGCCGGTAAAAATGTAAAGTTTAATATAAATATTTTTATTTCCTAAATATAACCGAAAAGTTTGGGTGGTCGGGCGGCTAGGTGTCGGGGCTCCACACAAAGGGTCGCGGGTTCGAAACTTGGTGGGACAATTTTTTTTTCAGAAATAACCATTACCGGCGGTAATGAAACCGCGGCAAAAGTCGACTACTATTACCGGCAGTAGATTACCGCCGTTTATCTTTTCCTGACGGCCGTTTTGACGGCGGACAGTTTTTTGCATTTTTACCGCCAGTAATACTTTTCCCGGCGGTTTTGGGACTTTTTGCGGCGGTTTTCTAATGCCGGGAATAGTCATTTTTCTTGTAGTGAAGGCATGTGAAAAGGAACAACATTAAAAAAAAAATTATATATATAACTGGATGTCTGCGCTAGCTTGCTTGCGCGCATCTCGATTAATTCCAAGGCCCTGAAAATAACAACTGGACATAACCTCAGTCTTCATTCAGTTGAAAAGGAAAACAACAATTCTTAGTCTTTATTTTTGCTCCTTCACCGAATAATGATTGATGATCACAATCGTTTCAATAAATACAACAATACATAAAACATTTTCCTTTTTCCTGGACAAAAGGCCTAAAAAGCGAGTGCTTATTGATTCGCTTGATCTCCGTCCTAGAAACACATCTTTATGATTTTGAAAAATAATGCAGTAAAGGGGATGACAGTAATAATACAAGTGGCCACGACAAGCTCTTTAGAGTGTAACACGGCAAAAGTAGCTGAGATGAACGCAAGCATAAGGACAAATATGGAAACTAAAATAAGAACCAATGCTATTGAATAGAGGTGTACTCCACCGCTATCCGCATCATTTCCAGCAATAACGTGGAACATAGCATAGAAGCATAGCAATATAGATGTAACGGAGCATACCATGGCTATGGTGTTGGTTATGAAAAATGCGGTAAAAGCTGCTTTTTTGTCTCCACCTTGGTTGTTGTAATAGCCGCCTGGGATTGTAAAGGCGGCTGTGAAGGTGATCGTGGTTATAAGTGCAGCCACTATCACCAAGGTTTGGAATAGACTCATGGAGCGTTGAAACCTTTCATTTGTGTCTTTATCTTTAGCCTTTTTTTGTTTATCTGTTTCAGCCACTTTTGTCAGTAACCTCTTCTTTCGAGCTCTCTCCAATTTTGCTAAGTTGTCATGAGCATTGCAGTCTACGGTTCTCCCACCACTGATTCCCGAAGCCAAAAAGGTGTCATCCTACATTTTTCAGTTAGCTCATCATGTAAGAAACAAAGTATACAAAAGAGAAGGAGGATCCCCTCCAGTCAAGTTTCCCCTATTGTCGATCCATTCTCGTGCCCAGTTTAATGATCCAAATTGTTCATATTTTAGTGCTCGTTGAGAGAATTTGTGACACAAAAAATAAGGTTGATCAGATACTTGTTTGATATGGGCGTGGTTGTTGTTCTTGACGAGCTACAAAATATGAACAGTTTGGATGGGAGGGGAGCTCATCCTATCATATATATCAATATTAGCAAGCCGACATTAAACCACACTAAATCTCGGTTTTGCAAAGGAAACCGAGAGAGAGAGAGACTAATTATTTATTGGCATAACAAAAAGATAACAATACTGCAATTAATTAAGAAGGAAACATATCACGGAAGTAGTTTCTTAAATTGCCATTCTCAATCTATGTCTGAATTTTTCATACTATTTTTGGAATTGGTGCAGTAGTCGCAGTTTTTGCTTGGGCTAATACAATTGCCATTAAACCATAATAGGATTTGCCTTAGTTCAGGTCCATAGTAGGGATATTACGCTCCTATGTACTGACACGACAATGCATAATAGGATTTGCCTTAGTTAAGGATAGAAATTTTTGTGTTTCTGACTGAGAGGTATATCAGGCTCTGAAATCATATGTACTTACCATAATATATGTTGTAGCAAAGGTTGACATCTTTTCCTCCTTAAAATTGGACCATACTAAATCCACTGGAGTCATGCTTTTGTCATTGAAAGCATGCTGATCTGCCTTCCCATGCTTCCATAGTTCATCAACATTACAATCAGAAGCAATAAGTAGATGGAGATATGTGTTGCCTTCGTTGTCCTTTTGGTTTATCAGATGCCGAAACCAGGGCTGATTGACTATAAATTTTATCACTGATTCCATGTTCATATCCACGGCAATGTGAAGAATATTTTGCCCTTTGCTATTGACCATCTCCCAACAATCTGGATTGCATGATAAAAGCTCTTCTATTACAGGTACATGCCCATGAGCTGCAGCAATGTGAAGAGCTGTGTCCCCGCCGTCGTAGTGTGTAGTAGTACTAATGTATACCCCTGAATTATCAAATGCTAGTAGCTCTTTAACTACCACTTTATTACCATTGCAAGCAGCATAGTGAAGCGGTATCCGCCCATACTTATCTGGTAGATTGATTAGATCGTTCTTCCATTCCAACAATTTTTTTGTGCTTTGACCTGAAACAAGATTAGAGTTAAGGATTCGCGACTCCAAGAATACTTCAATTTGCAAGCTTGTAGTCATTAGCAATACTTAGCAAGTATTCAATTTGAATTCTTGGTTATGCTAGTTATTAGTGACACATTCTCTTTCCAGTTCCAGCTTGTTGTGAGCTAGGACTCAGAAGTATTTTTGTTATGTTTGTAGATGATGTCTAACGAGTGAAAAAAATTGGAGCCGCCCCTGAATTAAGTTAGCAAAAGGGGTTTCAAGCCATCTCTTTCTTATAACTCAAAACGTTGTGACAAACCTGGAGTCCTTAGATGTTGCCGCGTGCAATGTTGTTCCACCACCGGGGCACTGCCAGTTAGTGATATGCAAGTTTTCCAGAGTGTATCTACTATGGCCACGTACACACTTATTCAAGAGTGTACCGACTAGGCACACCTTTGTAATAAGGTCATGGATCAACTCATACTAACCCATATACACATGAGTTTACATGGGTTTAAACTAAGTTCAAAATGGGTTAGACCCAAAACTTAAAAAAGTCTATATGTTTTCCTTTCTTAGCAAAACCCACGACTGAGTAGAGGTTGAATATATAGAATTAAAGATTGAGAGGAATTCAACTCCCAATTCTCTCTCTCTCTCTCTCTCTCTCTCTCTCTCTCTCTCTCTCTCTCTCTCTCTCTCTCTCCTTTGTAGCAGAACCCTTAATTAGAATTGTTTTCCCCAAAAAAGGTAATTCGCAAACTATAAGAAAATAGTTTTATGAAGAAAAAAACACGTTGGGTCATGTTTGGCTTGACACGTATTCAACCCGTCCATATTCAATCCATAACCCATATCAAACCATCTAAACTCAACTCAATCCATCTAAACTCAACTCAATCCACCCATTTGTCACCTCTAGCAGAACCGTCTTAGATTTCAAGTGCTGTGGTACATGGTTTTTTTTTATTTTTTGTCCTTTGAACCCTCTCTTGAGTCTTGACCAAGAATATTTTGGGCTCTCTCTAATTTCACCTGACACGGTACGAAAGTGCCTCCAATTTCCTGCCCCTCGCACCACTTTTCCTTTCACACTTTAGTAGTGCAATTTACTCTACCCCATAGCCTTGTACGTTGCCGATTGCAATCTGGAGATTACATTTTCTCAGCCTATCACTGCAGCTATTAACATTTGTATTGCCACTAAAAGGTGCAATTATCACTTCCAAAAAAATTGGAAAAATTTCCAATAGGATATATGAACCCATGATGTGATTTTTTAGAGCCGCCCCTGACGTAAGCGAGCGAAATGGGTTTCAACTTTCAAGCCATCTCTTTCTTAGAGAGAGATGGCTAATTAATTGATCAATAATGGCAAAAATTCATCCGAACACAAACTCCCAATTTCTCCCCACAGCCATGGCCATCTTCAACTTCCAAATTCTGCTATATTCTTCTCTCTCCTTGTTCGTCTGCTTTCTATTTCCTCAAACACATTCACTATGCTTCAACCTGACGAACATAGGCCCTGAACATAAGAAAAGAAAAGAAAAAATTTGTTTCAATCTAGACGGCCGGATGCATTTTTAGATTATTTGAATGTGCCAAAAGAGTACCACGTCACCCGTTGCACCCAAATTTTTCTCCAAAACATGGGACCCATTGACAACTCAGCGACTCACCTTCATATAGGGTAATCCCCGGAGAAAGTTCCCCTAATTTGTCTTATTATTTACTTTACTCCATCTTTTTTTACAACAATTGGGTCCATCTAGCATGCGGAGTAAAATAAAGTTGACGAGGAAAGAAAGCACACTGCAAAGACTAGAAGTAATTCATCAAGTGAAGCAACCACATTTTCTTTCTTTGCCACACATTTCTTATCAAGGACTAGTGGGACATGGCAAATCGATTGACTCTGAGTCTCTGATCTTTTCTTGTAAGTTGGTGAAGACAATTAATGAAAGATGAATACATTTTCTGGTTTTCTCTCTCTCCAGATTTTCTCAAAATGATCAAAACATGTTTACTTGAGTCAAAGGAATCAAAACTTATCAGCGACGGCATATAAGATAATGAGGTAAAAATTAAAATGATTAGCTTCTTAGCATATTAATCAAGAGACTACTCCAACGCCATAACCGGGGTAAAGAAATTACAGAATGCCAATTGACGGATTTATGGAAGGAAAAACTACAGATGGGCCTATTCTTATCCAAAGTGCTGTCCAGATTTTTTTTTTAAAAATAAGAAAATAAAAGAAAAAGTGTGTTTCAAAATTTTTTTTATTTTCCATGCTGTAAATGGATGGCATTCAGTATTTCAGTGGCTCTTTGTTGAGTTGACAAACGAAGAGGGCGAAGTTATTGCGGAAGGTATTTTGCCCATCCTTTAATATAATCCCATTAATTTAGAGAGTAACTAAGAGGGAATTAATATTAGCACTCCCCATTTTGATATTGACATTTCTTTTTTTGTCTTTATTAGGTGAAGCTACTAAACCATCCTTGTATTTTGTAAGCAAGAGAAAAATGTAATTAAAAGTACGAGGGTGATTCAGTAACTTCACCTAATAGAGACAAAATCGGGAGTGCTAACATCAAAATGTGGAGTGCCAATATCAATTCCCTAACTAAGATTACAATCTTTATGTCGATTCCATGCATTATTAAGATTATCAGTTCTTTCAATTTTTCAGAGACACTGTAATAGGGATAAAATCGACCACCGACTAAATCTGCTCGGCTTTGGTTGGTTTGCTAGGCCTATTCTTATCCAAAGTCTCGTACATATTTAAAAAAAAAATAGAAAATAAAAGAAAAAGTGTGTTTCAAATTTTAATACAGACTGCGGGATGTAATTTTGGACGACCCGAATATACCCAAAGGATAATCTATTGACAATCAACAATTCTTTAGGTATACATCGGCTGCACCGACTGGAGCCGGGGACCCCCTTGTGGGTTCCACACGATCGATCCGAGCCGTTCATTCATCCTAAAATTAAATTTTGAGTGGGCGCGCACGCGGAAATCATCTCAATCGGACGTTCCAAAGTGTTCGATCCAAAATCACCCCATTTCGTGTAAAATTTTTTGAACAAAATGGGGTGATTTTGGATCGAGCACTTAGGAACGTTCGATTGAGCTGATTTCCACGTGAGCCCACTCGAAATTTGATTTTGGGATGAATGAACGGATCGAATTAACCGTGTAAGACCCACAAGTGAGTCTCCAACGCCCATCGATACATGGTCTATACCAGGGGTCGGTACCCCTGGATTTTCTGATTGACAACTTACCTCACATAGTCACATGACTCATCAATAATGGCAAAAATTCATCCGAAACAGAAACTCCCAATTTCTCCCCACAGCCATGGCCATCTTCAACTTCCAAATTCTGCTGCTGTTTTCTTCTCTCTCCATCTTCTTCTGCTTTCTATTTCCTCAATCACATTCACTATCCTTCAACCTGGCAAAGATAGGCAATGGAGATCAAAACGTGAACATAAAAACATTCGGAGATGCCTATATCTCATCCCAAGGCCTCCAACTCACCCCCAACCGAAAAAACATCGATCTGAAGTACAGAGAAGGTAAAGCCCAATGGGCCACGCCTCTTCACCTTTGGGATAATTCCACTGGAAATCTAGCAGATTTCGATACCCATTTCGTTTTTGCGATTGATTCGGGTGGGAGTTCGAGTTTCGCCGATGGGCTCACCTTCTTTCTCGCTGATCCCAATGGGTCAGATAGAACACCTGGTCTTGCAATGGGCCTCCCAGTTAACCGAGATACCTGCATGGGTACTAGCAGGTTTGTTGCTGTGGAGTTTGATACAGCTCGGAATATTTATCCGCCTATGGCTGTGGACCCGGAGAAAATCAGTCCCGGTCCTCATGTAGGTATCGATGTCAATTCTATTATATCAAATGTTACTGCTCCTTGGTACTGTAATGTACCTGACGGGATTCAAAATGAGGCTTGGATTAGGTATGATTCAAGTTCACACGATTTGAGCGTAGTTTTTACGGGTTCCACTAATACTACCAGAGTGGAAGATACCATTCGCTTAAATGTGGATTTGAGGAAATACTTACCTGAAAAGGTAACATTTGGTTTCACAGCTGCAACTGGAGGATTGCTTGAGAACCATACTGTAATATCATGGGAATTTAGCTCGAGTTTCCAAATTAATGACACCAATAAAAGTGTCAAAGATCCAGTGGACCCGAGGCCGGTAAAATTCCCACTTGGAGCTTTGGTGGGAATCGTTGTCGCACTTGTTTTGGTTGGTGGGTTAGGTTTGGTTGGTTTTGGCTTGTGGAAGAGAAGTAGAGTAAATGAAAAAGATGAGTTTGAAGTTGAGATGTCCATGGAAAATGAATTTGAGGCAGGCAGTGGTCCGAAGAAATTTTCCTACCGTGAATTATCTCAAGCAACAAATAACTTTGAGGAGGAGCAAAAGCTTGGAGAGGGAGGGTTTGGTGGAGTTTATAGAGGTTTTTTGAGGGAATTAAATTCTTATATTGCTGTCAAGAGGATATCAAAAGGGTCGAGACAAGGGATAAAAGAGTACGCAACTGAAGTGAAGATCATTAGCCGATTGAGGCACAGGAATTTGGTACAACTCATTGGTTGGTGCCATGAAAAGAAAGAATTATTACTTGTTTACGAGTTCATGGAAAATGGAAGCTTAGATGTCCATCTCTTCAAAGGGAAAAGCTTGTTGACATGGGGAACAAGGTATAAAATTGCCCAAGGTCTGGCCTTGGCGTTGCTCTATCTACATGAAGAATGGGAGCAATGTGTGGTGCATAGGGATGTAAAATCAAGCAATGTGATGTTGGACTCCAATTTCAATGCTAAACTGGGAGATTTTGGGTTAGCTAGATTTGTCGATCATGAGAAAGGGCCCCAAACTACTATGGCAGCGGGGACAATAGGGTACTTGGCACCCGAGTGTGTGGTTACAGGTAAAGCTAGTAAGGAATCAGATGTCTACAGCTTTGGAGTGGTGGCGTTGGAAATAGCTTGTGGAAGAAAACCCTTTGATTTTAAAGTGCCAGAATGTCAAATGGGAATGGTGGATTGGGTTTGGGACCTCTATGGAATGGGAAGGTTACTTGAAGCAGCAGACCCGAAGCTAGGGCCAGATTTCAATGAGCGAGAAATGGAGCGATTGATTATTGTTGGTCTTTGGAGTGCTCACCCAGATCACAATTTCCGACCAAAAATCAGACAGGCAATTCATGTGCTTAATTTTGAATCTCCACTACCCATTCTCCCCCCCAAAACAGCCTACCTTATCGTTTTTTACTCCGCCATTAAACAGTATCACCACTAGTTCTGGCACCAGCCAAAGCCAACATTCAAGCTCCACTTACAACACATAGTCTTCCAAGTTCACCTTGTCTTCAACTACATCATCCCTAACACCGGAGTGTCCCAAGAAGTTGGAAGAATGAGGACGAGTTACTGGAAAAGGGTGATATGGAGTTCAAAATAATGTCTTTTGATCTTCTTATTCTTGTTATCATTTTATTTGTGCATCTCAATGTGTCTTTTAAGTTCTCGAGGAATATTTATGAGTCTTTCTAGTTTTTAGTAGTCAAATGATTTTGTTAATTAATTAAGTTTAGAGTCTTGAAGGTTGGAATTTGTATGTCCTATGCTTGGAGGGATGTTCCAAATTATCTATTAATTAAACGTTTCTAGTGAATGAAATGAGTAGTGAGTGAATTTGAGTTTAACTTTTGGCTTGTTAAGAAGATTATCTTCTTATTAACTCTTATTGGTGAACTTCCAATTGGTGGCAAGTTTTATGTTTCTATATCTCTTTGATGGATTCCATTGAGTGGTGACCCCTAACCCTGTATCTTTTGTCGGATCCTTTGGGTGGTGATAATTTGTATCCCATTACTGTTTTCACTTAGGTGGTGAGCTACATCCCCTTATCATTTATTTTTCTTCCTTCCCATTTTCCGAATCGGTATCAATCCGCATATGTATCACTTTTGCGTAAAATGTAAGTTGGTTCAAATAGTACATGTAAGTGTATTTTTCTTCCTATTAGTCTTGATTGTTAGATTTCTTGATTCGGCTGGGCGTTTTATAGGTTGGCCTTTTTATCTAACAGTACTAGGAACACATATCCAGGAAAAATGTGTAGGATTTACATGTTCAAACATGCATCAGATGGTGCCATAGACCATTCCGGATACAGTTGTGTCTGAACTGTGTTCTTAGAATACTTTTCTTTTTTGATCTCTCATTGGGGAATTAGCTTGCTCTTTAGTTGTTGTAACGTTTGCTTTTTCTCTTTTGTAGAAAATCTTTGTTGTTTTCATATATATCTATTTGAACATCATAAAAAAAAAAAAATACATGAAAACCATTCCACCATGAGAAATAATTCAAGTATAAGGGGCAATTAACTATGAGAGGTTTCTGAAATTTATGTTCAGTTTCAATGAAGATTTCGAGAAATGAGGAAATTCTCCCCGTAGAAACATATAATTTTAACCATAAGCATTAAAATGTTTCGGTTGAATTTCAAGTTTCAATAATATATGCAATAGATGTTTAATAAAGAATAATAAATCCAAGCATGTTTTATTCCTATCTTTTTCTATGATACTGCATCCAACATTCCTTTCTTATTTTTGCACTGCAAAAGAAATTTTTTTAATCTTTAGAAAGTTTACTTGAAGCAGCGTACCCCAGAATAGGCCCCGATTTTGATGAGCGAGAAATGGAGCAATTGATGATTGTTGGTCTTTGGTGTGCTCACCCGGTTCACAATTTCCTATCAAAAATCAGGAAGGCAATTCATGTGCTTAATTTTGAAGCTCCACTGCCCGTTCTCCCACAAAAAAAGCCTGCACCGTCGTTTTTTCTCCCTCCATTGAACACTACCACCACCAATTCTGACACCAGCCAAAACCAATATCCAAGCCATAGCTATAACACAGATTCTTCTAAGTTCACCTCATCTTCTACTGCTTCATCCCCATCTATATCACTTTTGAATAAAATATGAGTTGGTTCAAATGGTATAATTAGTCCATTTTTCTTCGTATTGATCTTGATTGTTTGGATTTCTTGATCTCTGTGTATATAAATAGTCTTTAATCTTCCTTTTCGGCACTGAATTGGCTGGGTCCTTGCCTCAACTTTGCCTTGATATTGTAATCACGTTTCGGCGTCAATAAAACCTCTGGAATGGATTGCTTTGTCTCAGTCTCTTGAGAATTTGACGTGGTTCTAAACCAGCGTTTGTCATCTCTTTAACAAGAAGCACTTCGGTCTCCGTAAAACAACGAGCAGCAGGATGCTCTGAAATGTCCCTCAAAGGTTCATGGTTGTGTGAACCGTTTTTTAATGTTGAGCACCCACAAGCCGTCATCTTTTTTACCCACACGCTCAAAGGGACAATTTGTAAGCCGAGAACCTGTTTTTTCTTTTGCGAATATGTTCCCCAGATGCTTCATCCACGAGTTTTCGCATATTAGGCTATTACGGTAAACACCTCCTCTGCCACACTCAAGAATCACCACTCTTTCCTTAGATTGCGTTATGTAGTTACAGCGTATCCTTGGGAGATGGTAAACTCCCCAGGACCCCCAACATGTTGGATAAGTTGGTGGAGGTAAAGCAGAAACCTGCATTAAAGGTGGGAACTACACAAAAGGAGGTTAGGTGGACATCTTGATTTTCAAAATCAAAGCGCCTACGCGTACGCACGCCTGCATACACAACATGCGCTGACGCTGCATCTCAACCGTCCAAAAGCATTTTTGACTGTCTGGATGTTGAAACACTTTTTGATCGTCAAAGAGTGTTTCAACATCCGAACAGTCGAAAATGCTTTTGGACGGTTGAGATTCACCATTTGTGCATGTGCGTACACAGGCTTGGGGGCGCGAAGTAATTTTGTTTCAAAATTCTGGTACAGCAAGGACCAAATGTATATTGAAGGACAGAGACTCACAAACACCAAAAATCAATGGCCGAATTAAAACATTAGATAAAATAGAGCATTTTTAAACACACAAGTAGAAATATTTGAAGCTGTTAAGGGCCAAGCCAGAACTATGTTTTGGTGTGAATGTTCCGAAACATGGTACACTTCCATTCCAAAATGGCAAATCAAGGGATCCAAATCGATCCGCAAATTTTTTTCCAAAAAGATCTACTTAGTAATGTAAAACTCTAGAGAGAATGGAATTTTGGTGAGAGAAAATGTAAAAATTCAGTCATTTTGTTCCTAAATGTTTTTCACTTGGAATCCGGGAAAGTTTTGATTTTGTTATCTTTAGAAGCCTACCCGTAGCTTTCCCCAATTTATACATGTGGTGTAGCACATTTCCGTTCTTATTTCTCGTACTGATACAATCTGTGTTCCAGGTAACATAGAGCCAGAACCTTGCAACTCGGAGGCATAGCTGCTAGCATGGCGCAAAAAAGGGAGATTCCAAATTGGGAGTTCAAATTTTATAGTAGGCCAAACATGCAAAACAGAGGATATCAGGGGCACCTCTACAATAGTACCCTGTAATTAGAGGGTTCAACCCAATCCTCTATGTTCAAAAAATGCACTAATATTAGAAAATGATATGTTTTCCGAAATTGAATTCTGTTAAGGAATATAGTCCCACATTGCTTGGGGATGGAATGGGTGATCTCTCCACTCATTGTCAATTGGTTTTGAGATGGATATAAAGTATCCACAAATTTTAATATTTCCGATCAGAACTTCAACTCGCCATTGGAACGATTATAACTGTATTTTCCAGCCTTAGGCTCCTTTCGTTTCTTTAGTGGCACAGGCTTCCAGTTCGCCTAGCATTTCGGAGAAAAATCTCGTCTATTTAACCGGTTTAGAGCATCTTTATCTGGCTACCCAAAATAACTTTTAAGTTAATATAGGGAGTCAACCCCCTCAAAACCTCAAAAAATTAGACTACTCATCTCCCCTCACCAAATTATTTTTTGCTACAGTGACTACTCAAATTTGAGTTGAGTAGTTACCGTACACTTACCTTTCCATTTTATATTAATTTTTCCTTGTGGTAAAATGTGTGTTTCATTTGATGTGCAGTTTTGTCTGGGAAGGTGGGGGGTTTTGTCTGGGAAAGTGTGGGATCCTTTTGATATAGTATGGTTGCACCCAATAAAGAAATAAAGTAAAGGGAGAGAGAACAACTTTCCTGTTGGGAGAATAGTTTTATACGAAAAAAATTTGTAGGTTAAATTTGGTGTTTTTTTATAGAGAGTTTAATTTTGTGAGTTTTTTTATAAATGACTTGTTAAATTATAAAAGGTGTTTTTTTTAGTAAGGCTGATAGGGATGCCTAACAGATGCAACGGTTTAAGGGGCTAATTAAACCAGAATCTTGACTGCTGATCTTGAAAGAGGTTTGCAACCCTTCCGGTCCTACCGGTCCAAGTTTTTTTTTTTATATATTCGTGAAAAAATTACATTGACCCCCTGAGAGTTTTGATAAATACACTGACCTCACCACAGTTCTTAAAAATACTGTCGCCCTTTCTTTCTTTGCAAATTAATTTGTTCAACCCCCTTTTTTTGTTAACCCTACAGATTTAGTCAAACCTTAACCTTGCATATTGTTTAATTACGTCAAGCTCCTTCCCTGGGGTAAGACTTAACTTTGTATCCATTTTTCAAAGTTTTTGGTATTAATCATGGACAACTCGCCCGACATACACGGCTCAACCTCACACGAAACATGGAGACGAATTTGGGTGCGGGGAGGGTACGTACCACGTGGTACCCTCTCGGTACATCTAGACAGTCCAACAATGTAATCGACGGTCCGGATTGAAAGTGTCAACCGAAATTAAAATAATAGAAAAGAAAAGAAAAAAAATTGTTTCAATCTGAACGACTGGATGCATTTTTGGATGATTCGAATGTGCCGAAAGAGTACCGTACTCTATTTGCACCCAAATTTTTCTCCAAAACATGGGGACCCATTGACAACTCAGCCACTCACCTTCTTTTCTTTTCTTTTTTGGTACTTCACATAGGGGAATCCCCGGAGAAAGTTCCCCTAATTTGTCTTATTATTTACTTTACTCCATCTTTTTTTACAACAATTGGGTCCATCTAGTATAGTGGTGAATGATATTTCAGATTCAAGTGCCCACAGCATGCGGAGTAAAATAAAGTTGACGAGGAAAGAAAGCACACTGCAAAGACTAAATGTTGTGGCGTGAACATAACAACATTCGGAGATGCCTATATCTCGTCCCAAGGCCTCCAAGTCACCTCCGACGAACGCAGCAGCGATTTGTATCTAAGAGCAGGTAAAGCCATTTACATAGACCGCCTTCGCCTTTGGGATAAATCCACTGGAAATCTGACAGATTTCTATACGCATTTCGTTTTTGTGATTGATTCGAATGGGAGTTCGAGTTTCGCCGATGGGCTCACCTTCTTTCTCGCTGATCCCAATGGGTCTAACATCACAAATGGTGGTGCAATGGGCCTCCCAATTAACCCGGATACGATAGTAATCAACAGCACTGCACCCACTAGGGCCACTAGCCCTTTTGTTGCTGTGGAGTTTGATACTTTTCAGAATACGGAGGGTTGGGGGTCTTGGGACCCGGTCAATATCAGTCCCGTTACTCATGTAGGTATCGATGTCAATTCACTTGAATCAAAAGTTACTGCTCCTTGGTACTGTAATGTACCTGACGGGATTAAAAATGAGGCTTGGATTAGGTATGATTCAAGTTCACACAATTTGAGTGTATTTTTTACTGGTTCCACTAATACTACTAGATTTAATGATACCATTCACTTAATCGTGGATTTGAGGGATTACTTACCTGAATGGGTAACATTTGGGTTTTCAGCAGCAACAGGATTACATTTTGAGAAACAAAATGTAAAATCATGGGATTTTAGTTCAAGTTTACAAATTAATGAGACCGGAAAAAATGTCAAAGACCCGGACCCGAGCCCAAAAAAGTTCCCACTTGGAGCTTTGGTGGGAATTGTTGTCGGCTCAGGTGTTTTGCTTGGTGGCTTTGTTTTGGTTGGATTTGGCTTCTGGAAGAGAAGTAGAGCAAATGAAAAAGATGAGTTTGAAGTTGAGATGTCCATGGACAATGAGTTTGAAGTTGAGATGTCCATGGACAATGAGTTTGAAGTTGAGATGTCCATGGACAACTGTGGACGGCGCCACGCGGCTCTTCGGTTTAAAAATAGAAGGTTGATGGAAAATGAGTCGCCACCCGGGATTTACTTAGAAAGCGATTTCGGTACCCGAGAAACCGTTGAAAATAATTGATGACTCTTGTGCAACTTTGGAAAAGATTTGGTCTGCGAAAAGATTCTTTGGATTCGGAAGCCAGGTTACGAACGGGGAAGGTTTTGTTGAAAAGCACCCCGCTCGCCCGGAATATTCCGGTCTCTACTAAATATTTGTGGGATTTTGAGAAAATATTTTGTTGCAAAACTTTGACAAACAGGTAAATAAACGAAGACAATGATAAATAAATGATTCACAGATGCATAACGGAAATGAAAATGAAATACATGGGCTTAATAATAAATAAGAGAAGCTAGGGGAAAATACCGTAATAAAGCTTGATTAAAACCAGAGATCGTCTAAAACAGAGCAAGGTTTCATCAAAACAGGGGAGGAGTTTGATCTCAGAAAGTCAGCCGCCCGGCCATAGCATGTTGGCTGTCCGGCCAACCTTATTCTGTTTTTTGAAAACTTTTACAGATCCAGAGAGTGACTTGAAAACTGATTCTCTTGAACAAAACTGGTTCTTTTGAGTTGAAAACAACTGTGAAGAGTAGAGTTTGAGAAAAATGTACCCCGGGTGAGGTCGTACCGTGCGATAACAGAGAATACCGCCCGATACGGACCCGTGGGGGTGGATTTTGTTTAAAACAAGATTATCCGAACCCGGGGATGATTACGGGAATCATCCCGAGTCCGAATAACTCCCCTTAGAACAGTAAAGAGTTCGACTAAACAAACCGGGCTATACCTTTTCGGAACGGAACGATCTGAACTTTGAAAACTTTCGGTTTCTTTTCGGAAAAACCTTCTAGTGATATAGTTTTTGACAGAGAGAGGTTTTGAAAGAATTGAGAGAGGTTTGGCAGTGGTGATTGAATATTCCGGCAGCGTTTCACAGCTCCGGTGAGTGTTTCACGGTGTGTTTTAGTCCAGAGAAGGAGATGGCTATTTATAGCCGTGAAGGAAGGAGAGAGATGGAGATGAAGGAATAAAAATGATGAGATTCGCAGGTTTATGATGATATTCCTGAACGCCTGATGATGATATTCCTGAGCGTCTGGTTTGCCAGGATTTTGCAGAAGATGACAACACCAGCCGTGCGGCTCCCAGGGGGAGCCGTGCGGCTTGTATGGAGGAGCCGTGCGGCTTGTATAGAAAAGGATGAGCCGTGCGGCTTGTGGCAGGAGCCGTACGGCTTGTGTGGCTAGGTTCCCAAAGTTCCAAACAGCTGTCTGAGCATTCTGAGCATTTCTTCTTATCATTGGGTACTTATTTTCATAAACCAAACTTAAGTAAAGAATTATCTTTACTTTAATTTATTTATGAAAATAAGGAAGTACCCCCCTTTCGGAAACAATGGCATTGCCAGAATTTTGATATCATAATCCAATCAAAATCTCATCCCCCCACTTTTAGTACAAAACCGAAAACGGGCACGTTTTTCTCCGAAGAAAATGGGCGAAAGATGACTTTGCCTTACTCAAAAATAGCTTCCGAATATACCATTCTGATTAGAAAAATCCAAGGAACAAATACCGGGACTTTTTATTGGCCAAATCAAAACTTTCCAAAAAAGTTAATTTTCCATACTTAGCCAGATTTTCGAGCGACAGACAGGGGTGCCTTGATCAAGAGGCCACCAGATGGTGACATGACCTATGTCATTTGAGTCTCGGATGAGAGACGATGATGAAGGAACACTTGGATTAAAATTGGGGTGTCTACAACAACGAATTTGAGGCAGGTAGTGGGCCGAAGAAATTTTCATACGCTGAATTATCTCACGCAACAAATAACTTTGAGGATGAACAAAAGCTTGGAGAGGGAGGGTTTGGCGGAGTTTATAGAGGTTTCTTCAGGGAATTGAATTCTTATATTGCTGTCAAGAGGATATCAAAGGGGTCAAAACAAGGGGTAAAAGAGTATGTGACAGAAGTGAAGATCATTAGTCGATTGAGGCACAGAAATTTGGTGCAACTCATCGGTTGGTGCCACGAAAAGAAAGAACTATTACTTGTTTACGAGTTCATGGAAAATGGAAGCTTAGATTTCCATCTCTTCAAAGGGAAAAGCTTGTTGACATGGGGAACAAGGTATAAAATTGCCCAAGGTCTGGCCTCGGCTTTGCTCTATCTACACGAAGAATGGGAGCAATGTGTGGTGCATAGGGACATAAAATCAAGTAATGTGATGTTGGACTCCAATTTCAACGCCAAATTGGGAGATTTTGGGCTAGCTAGATTTGTCGATCATGAAAAAGAGTCCCAAACAACTATTTTGGCGGGGACCTTGGGCTACTTGGCGCCGGAATGTATGGTTAATAGTAAAGCTAGTAAGGAATCAGATGTCTACAGCTTTGGAGTCGTGGCTTTGGAAATAGCTTGCGGGAGAAAACCCTTTGATTTGAAGGTGCCAGAGTCTCAAATGAGACTAGTGAAATGGGTTTGGGACCTCTATGGAATGGGAACATTACTTGAAGCTGCGGACCCAAAGCTAGGCCCAGATTTCGATGAGCGAGAAATGGAGCGATTGATGATTGTTGGTCTTTGGTGTGCTCACCCAGATCCCAATTTCCGACCAAAAATCAGACAGGCTATTCATGTGCTTAATTTTGAAGCTCCACTACCCAATCTCCCTAAAAAACAGCCTACCTTGTCGTTTTTTCCTCCTCCATTGAACTGTATCACCACTAGTTCTGGCACCAGCCAAAACCAACATTCAAAGCTCCACAGTTACAACACAGATTTTTCTAAGTTCACCTCATCTTCTACTGCTTCATCCCTGACAACGGAGTGTCCCAACAAGTAGGAGGAATGAGGAAGAGTAATTGGAAAAGGGTGCTGCAGAATTCGAGATAATGTCTTTTGGTCTTCTTCTTATTATCATTTTATTTGTGCATCTCAATGTGTCTTTTATGTTCTTGAGGAATATTTATGAGTCTTTCTAGTTTTTAGTAGTCAAATGATTTTGTTAATTAATTAAGTTTAAAGTTTTGAAAGTTGGAATTCGTATTTCCTATGCTTGGAGGGATGTTCCAGATTATCTATTAATTAAACGTTTCTAGTGAATGAAATGAGTAGTGAGTGAATTTGAGTTTAGCTTTTGGTTGTTAAGAAGATTATCTTCTTATTAACTCTTATCCTTTTGGTGAACTTCCAATTGGTGGCAAGTTTTATGTTTCTTCTGTTACTTTAAATGCCAAAAATATGTGGATTGTTAGATTAATTTTGGTTTTATTCAATAAAAATTAATTTTGTCCATGATTTTTACTTTTTAGATTTCTCTCGTCTAGACAGATCAATAATTCATGAGAACTTGACGTAAAATTAACAAGTGTGAATTTTTTTTGTAATGAAGACAAAATAATTAAACTAGAAAACTGGCTTTTGCTTTTTTGACAAAGCAAGCCTAAACTACCAAGAATTTCTTTCATTTTCCAAAGTTTTGGTATTAACTCGTGGACGACTCACCCCACATAGGCGGCTCTACCTCACCTCCGAAACACAAACTCCCAATTTCTCCCCACAGCCATGGCTATCTTCAACTTCCGAATTCTGCTGCTATATTCTTCAATGGGCTCACCTTCTTTCTCGCTCCCGACGGGGCGAGCGTCACAGATGGTAGTCCAATGGGTCTCCCAATTGACCAAAATACGTCACTACCCACTAGCCCTTTTGTTGCTGTGGAGTTTGATACATATCTGACTGGTCCGCCTGTGGACCCGTTCAATATCAGTCCCCGTACTCATGTAGGTATCGATGTCAATTCTCTTACATCAAATGTTACTGTTGTTTGGTACTGTAATGTAACTCACGGGATTCCAAATGAGGCTTGGATTAAGTATGATTCAAGTTCACGCAATTTGAGTGTAGTTTTTACTGGATCTACTAATACTACTAGAGTGGTAGATACCATTCACTTTATCGTGGATTTGAGGGATTACTTACCTGAATGGGTAACATTTGGGTTCTCAGCTGCAACAGGGGTAGATTTTGAGAAAAATAACTTAACCTCATGGGAATTTAGTTCAAGTTCGCAAAGTAATGACACCAATAAAAATGTCACAATCCAGTGGTTAATGACAACAATAGAAATGTCACAGGTCCAGTGTTTAATGATAGCAATAGAAATGTCACAGGGGACCCGCCGAAAAAATTCCCATTTGGAACTTTGGTGGGAATTGTTGTCGGCTCAGGTGTTTTGCTTGCTGGCTTTGTTTGGGTTGGATTTGGCTTGTGGAAGAGAAGTAGAGCAAATGATGAAGATGAGTTTGAAGTTGAGATGTCCATGGAAAACGAATTCGAGTCCGGTAGCGGGCCAAAGAAATTTTCCTACGGCGAATTATCTCGGGCGACAAATAACTTTGAGGAGCAGCAAAGCTTGGAGAGGGAGGGTTCGGTGGAGTTTATAGAGGTTTCTTGAGGGAATTGAATTCATATATTGCTGTTAAGAGGATATCAAAGGGGTCCAAACTAGGGATAAAGGAGTATGCAACGGAAGTGAAGATCATCAGTCGGTTGAGGCACAGGAATTTGGTGCAACTCATCGGTTGGTGCCACAAAAAGAAAGAACTATTACTTGTTTACGAGTTCATGGAAAATGGAATCTTAGATTTCCATCTCTTCAAGGGAAAAAGCTTGTTGACGTGGGGAACAAGGTATAAAATTGCCCAAGATCTAGCCTCGGCGTTGCTCTATCTACATGAAGAATTGGAGCAATGTGTGGTGCATAGGGACGTCAAATCAAGCAATGTGATGTTGGACTCCAATTTCAATGCCAAACTGGGTGATTTTGGGTTAGCTAGATTTGTTGATCATGAGAAAGGGCCCCAAACAACTGTGGTGGCTGGGACAATGGGGTACTTGGCACCAGAATGTGTGGTTACAGGTAAAGCTAGTAAGGAATCAGATGTCTACACCTTTGGAGTGGTGGCGTTAGAAATAGCTTGTGGAAGAAAACCCTTTGATTTTAAGGTGCCAGAATGTCAAATGGCAATGGTGGAATGGGTTTGGGACCTCTATGGAATGGGAAGGTTACTTGAAGCAACAGACCCGAAAATAAGCCCAGATTTCGATGAGCGAGAAATGGAGCGATTGATGATTGTTGGTCTTTGGTGTGCTCACCCAAATCACAATTGTCGGCCAAAAATCAGACAGGCTATTCATGTGCTTAATTTTGGAGTGATTGATGATTGTTGGTCTTTGGTGTGCTCACCCAAATCACAATTGTCGGCCAAAAATCAGACAGGCTATTCATGTGCTTAATTTTGAAGCTCCACTGCCCATTCTCCCACAAAAACAACCTACACTTTCGTTTTTTCCTCCTCCATTGAATAATATCACCACTAGTTTTGACACCAGCCAAAACCAACATTCAAGCTACAGTTACAACACAAATTCTTCTAAGTTCACCTCATCTTCCACTGCTTCATCCCTAACACCGGTGTGTCCCAAGAAGTTGGAGGAATGAGGAAGAGTTATTGAAAAAAGGGTGCTGCAAATTTTCAGATAATATTTTTGGTCTTCTTTTGCTTATTATCATTGTATTTGTGTATCTCAATGAGTCTTTTAAGTCTTGATGAATATTTATGAGTCCTTCTAGTTTTTAGTAGTCAAAGTATTTGGTTTATTAAGTTTAGAATCTTGGAAGTTGGAATTTTTATTTCCTATACTTGGACGAATATTTCAAGTTATCTATTTATGTGTTGTGCCTTTGTCCTAGAAATGTGTTATTCCTCTACTGTAGAGATAGTACTACCTTTAGGCCTTGTTTGATTCGCGGATTGAAATAAATGGGATTAATAATCCTGGGATTGGTAGTCCCGAACTATCAATCCTAGTATTAATTTCATCCCTAAGTCTACTCAATCCCACGTTTGATAATATTCTTCATCATTCACATGTCACTAGCGATGAATCAAATGTTAAGATTGCTACTTATCCTGAAGTGTTCGGTGCTGACACTTTGGTAGTATTTAGCAGCGTGAGGCTGTATGTTTATTCTAATCAAATCGGTTTATCCATCCGTAGAAAAATGGGCTTTTTGTGGGCGGGTCCTATAAACAAGTCTTATAGCTTGTAAGGTCCGGAACAAATAATGCGCATAGTTCACTAGGTCCTGGACATAAGTTTTACACTTTTTTTTCCGAAATTACCCCCATTCTGAAAATTAGAATGTACATTTTGAAAATTAGAATGTACATTTTGAAAATTAGAATGTACATTTTGAGTGTTAAAATGTACATTCTAAATTCTAAATATACGGTTTAAATTCTAAAATGTACAGTCTAAATTCTAAAATGTACATTCTAAATTTAGGGTATCCTAAACTGTAGGGTACCCTAAATTCTAAATATACAGTCTAAATTCTAAAATGTACGGTCTAAATTCTAAAATGTACATTCTAAATTTAGGGTACCCTAAATTGTAGGGTACCCTAAATTCTAAATATACAGTCTAAATTCTAAAATGTACGGTCTAAATTCTAAAATGTACATTCTAAATTTAGGGTACCCTAAACTGTAGGGTACCCTATAAAAGGGCTTAAAATCCTAGGGTATCCTATGAAAGTGCCTAAACGGTTAGTAAAAACAAAGAGTAACGACGAGGAGGATGGGCAAAAAAGTAAAATCCCCAACCATATTTGTGCCCCAGGACCTCTCCAGCAATAAATTTTAGCCCAGGACCCGGTGGGCCAAAATTCCTAATAATAGGACCTGCCAATAAATTTCTTTAGAAAAATACAGCCTATCATCCCTCGTGCCAGGAGCACCAAGACTGAACTTGGGAGCATTCTTCACGGCCTAAAGCTATGAGAGAACCAAGGATTCAAATGAATGATCTTTTTTTTTATCAGCAAATAGAATTTTATTAATCATTGAAAACGAATTACAACGATTAAAGGGACCAAACTTATGTTTACAATTTGTTTGTTTGTCAAAAAATATAAAACATTATGTGTACGAATCTTTTTTGTCACATGTCGACTTTCACGTGCATCGCGTGTTCCCCAGCCTCTAGTTATATGAAAACCACCATTATCACCATTATCAAATCAAACTGGTAAGATTATTATATATAAAGTAGGTCAATTGCAGTATAAAATAAGTCAATTCCAATCACATCAATCTCGAAAAGTGGGTTTTTTGAAATAAAAATGTGTTGCTCGATACTTACAAGTCGGTTTTCTTCCGGTGGGAGCCCTCAAGATCCATGTCATCCTTAAAACCCTAGCTTTATTTATGAAAACCTTGTAGATCCGCAATGGAGTTGAAAAACGGTGACTGAACTAAAAAGCCCCAATTGATTTAAAAGCAAAAAGGTCCCCAAGTTGCTAAACCAATATTTAGAAGGTTATTAGTGCGTGCTGCTCTCCTCTACCAGCCAACAAGATCCACAATGGAGTTGAATTGAGAAACCCTTCGAAAATATTTGGTTTGACCGGCTAAAGTTTGCTTTGATCAATAAATAAAAACCCTTAGTTGCTTTAAGTATGAAATGCCCATATTACCCCCTCTCTTTTTTCATTAGTGAAAAAAAAAAAAGTTAAACGGTTTCCATCACAAATTTTGGATGGAAAACATGATTTGTCTTTAGTAAAGAAGAAAATGATAGTTAACGTATGGGGGAAAGGAGTTCAATTGGTAGTTGAAGGGGGAAGCAAAAAAAAAAAAAATTTGATAGTTTAAGGGGTAAGTAGATATTTAACCCTAAGATCTTTCATTTCTAAAACTCCCACTAACAAATATGAAAAGTCCTCACCAAATCAAATTAAACTACTCAACTCAAATCAAGTTTGCTTTCCAATAGTCTATTATAAGCCCAAATATAAAACAGGGTAATTTTGTACTTTAACCCGATTTTGAAAGACACACTCTCAGCTCTTCGCTGGAATTTTTTTGCCTCTACCATTCACATGTGTTTGGTAGTGATTTTCACCCTCGATGTACCCATTATCGAGTTTTTAATAAATTTTGTTGCCGATCAAAAAAAAAAACTTTGTTTTTGGATACTTACACTAGCTACCTTAACTTTGAACCAAACTGAAACCATTAACTTTTCCGTTAGAACTAAACGCGCACTAAAGTGATTTGATGTCAAAGTTCCTTCCAATATCATTATTTTTTGACTCAATTGTCCTTAGAATACCTTATAAATGTTCCAGACGTCATTAGGTGACCCTAGTCTCCAAAATTACAAAACCAACATACCCACTCTCCATCAATAGCAATTAGTGCGTAGGTAATAATTTTTAGCTTTTTGGGTTGAGATAAATTTGGTGGCCACTAACAGGCAAAACTAATTACGGAAGTATAATTATAAGATATACTACAAAATATACTAATAATGGACATAATAATGGCATAATGATCCGATTATCCAATTTCAAGATGTAACTAATTCATCAATATTTGATCATATCCTAACCAAAACAACTGGGGTAAAAAAATTATTCAATTACTTTTTTTTGAAAATAATTTTTTTTTATTAATCTTTGAAAACGAATTACAAAGATTAAAGGGATCCAAGACGAGAAAGACACAACGGGGCAGGGACATGCCAACCGGGCACCCCCAAACATAACAGTCAAACATAAGAGTGATGCTACAGTGCACACCCTCTAAAAATTACTCAATATGAGATTTTGTGACTCAAAATATGAGATTTTGTGGCTCTAAATATGAGATTTTGTGGCTGGAGAT
This sequence comes from Vaccinium vitis-idaea, assembly GCA_963854785.1. Taxonomy (NCBI): domain Eukaryota; kingdom Viridiplantae; phylum Streptophyta; class Magnoliopsida; order Ericales; family Ericaceae; genus Vaccinium; species Vaccinium vitis-idaea. The sequence continues at coordinate 5,699,961 of OY978215.1, read as the reverse complement.
ACGAAATACATATGGTACGTACACTCATATGAATAGTCACAAAATCTCATATATTTCCAGAAAATCTCATATTTGGAGCCACACAATCTCATATTGGATCCATGCGGACTTTGCTCACAAAATCTCATATTTGGTGCCACAAAATCTCATATTTTGGAGCCACAAAATCTCATATTTGGTGCCACAAAATCTCATATTTGGAGCCACAAAATCTCATATAGTCAATGGTCAAAGGTGGAACAAATCCCCACACGTCATACGTGGCGTAATCTCTGCTGTCCATCCGTATGGGGTGCATACCATATGCCATCTCATATTTGGAGCCACAAAATCTCATATTTGGTGCCACAAAATCTCATATTTAGAGCCACAAAATCTCATATGGGGGGTGTTTACCGTAGCATTTCTCCAAACATAAATGCCAAAAATTCATCCGAAACCCAAACATAACAGCCATGACTATCTTCAACTTCCAAGTTATTCTGTATTCTCTCTCCATAATCTTCTGCTTTCTATTTCCTCTAACACATTCACTATCCTTGAACCTGAAAAACATAGGCCGTGAACAGGGAAGCCCGAACATAACAGCATTCCCATTTGCCTCTATCTCATCCAAAGGCCTCCAACTCACCACCGCCGACAAAAGCGGCAATATGCAGCAACAAGCAGGTAAAGCCACTTACAACGACCTTCTTCACCTTTGGGATAAATCCACTGGAAAACTAGCAGATTTCGAAACCCATTTCGTTTTCGTAATTGATTCGGATGGCAGTGAGAGTTTCGCCGATGGTCTCAACTCTCGCCTTCTTTCTCGAAGATCCCATAGGGTCAGATAATACAGCAGGTGGTGCAATGGGCCTCCCAATTAACCCAACTACGATTGCACCCACTAGCCCTTTTGCTGCTGTCGAGTTTGATACGTTTCAGAATGTTGGTGGGGACCCAGTCAACATCAGTCCCGTTACTCATGTAGGTATCGATGTCAATTCTCTTACATCAAATGTTACTGCTGTTTGGTACTGTAATGTAACTGGCGGGATTCAAAATGAGGCTTGGATTAGGTATGAATCAAGATCACACAAACTGAGTGTAGTTTTTACTGGTTCCACTTAACCGTGGATTTGAGGGATTACTTACCTGAATGGGTAACATTTGGGTTCTCAGCTGCAACTGGAGCATTGTTTGAGAAACATGCTGTAAAATCATGGGAATTTAGCTCAAGTTTGTACGTTTGACCAAAGAAGCTTCATGGAAGTTGATGGGTAAGCTCTTACTTTCTTAGCTTGTAAGAAGTGAAGCCTATAAATAAGGGGGCAAGCTACAATGTGCACCCCGCCCCATATGAGATTTTGTGGCACCAAATATGAGAGAATATGAGATTTTGTGGCACCAAATATGAGATTTTGTGGCTCCAAATATGATATGGCACATGATATGCACCCCATACGGAAATATGAGATTTTGTGGCTCCAAATATGAGATTTTGTGGCATCAAATATGAGATTTTGTGGCACCAAATATGAGATTTTGTGACTCAAAATATGAGATTTTGTGGCACCAAATATGAGATTTTGTGGCTCCAAAATATGAGATTTTGTGACACCAAATATGAGATTTTCTGGAAATATATGAGATTTTGTGGCTCCAAATATGAGATTGTGGCACTGTAGCATTACTGTAGCAATCCGCATGGGTCCAACTATGAGATTGTGTGGCTCCAAATATGAGATTTTCTGGAAATATATGAGATTTTGTGACTATTCATATGAAGTGGCATACCATATGCACTTCATATCTCCAGTCACAAAATCTCATATTGAGAAGAGCACATTGTAGCATTACTCATAAATAAGTGGGTTGGGAGATATAGCCCAATTCAGGGTATTTGTATTTGTTTGAAATAAAATTGAGTCAAATATTGATTTGTGCGTTTGTGTGTTTGTGATCCCTCTTCCACCCTATAGTGGTATCAGAGCTGATTGATCCGAAAATAGTCCGAATTGGTTAAAATTTCATTCACGGCTAATTTTTCGAAGTAAACAAAAATTATTTTTGAGAGTTGAAGAAGATAGAGCTCTATCACACGAGTTTATTGGTGCAGACGGCCTCAAATTTGGAGTTAAATCAAGCTCCCACGAGCGATTCGAAAAATCACTCTGTTACAACAATCTGATCGAGAATTTACAGAAGTTCGACAAAGAAGTGAGAAGTAGTAATATGGAAGGGTTTCTTGGTGGATTTATTCTCCGTACAATTGATTAGGGTTCCATTTTGCAATTAGGCTGTGAAGAAAAAAAATTCTTTTGAATCCCCTAGTCGCTCATGCCTTTGACTTGAAACAGAGAGAGAATTATTAACCAAGTAAAAATTTTGTGAATAAAGACAAAAATATCCAATAATCCATAAAAATTGGATTAATTTTGTGAACTTTTTTACTTTGTAGATTTCTCTCGTCGAGAAGAACGAAAAATTAAAAAAAAAATCAATGCAAACCTAACAAATGCAATTTTTTTTATGAATAAACAGAAAATATTTTTGCCAAAACACCCGACTTAAGTGCACTCGCTTTAATTTTCGTAACTTCACATTCAACATAACCCACATTAAAATCACTCCTGCAAATTCCCTAATCTCACACCTTCCCCTCTCTCTCTCTCTGCTTCCCCTTTCCTTACTTAATTTCCTTTCTCTGATTCCATAAATTATTTATTTATCCTTTTTGTCAACAATGGGTCCATCTAGTATAGTGGTCTATGATATTTTATCCAATTCAAGTGCCCAAAGCATGCAAAGTTGATCACGAAAGTGTTGGATCCGGGGTTCATAAAATTCTGAAAATCTACAATTAAAACAATCAAAACATATACACAAACTGTTAGAAAGATTAGAAACAACTGGGCTAATTTTGGGTACCAGAAATTGGCAATCGAGGCTAGTATTTGATACTAATTCGTTAAAAAAAAAAAAAAAATTCCCCCACACTGATACTCGAACGATTAATTCTCAGAATAAAACGATTACTGACGAGCAAAACAAGCACTCCAATCCACTCGACAAGTGCCCACAAATTTGTGGTTGAACTCTCTTTCACAAAGAACATATATGCAAAGCGATTTGTGCGTGTGATTTGCAGAATTAATTATTTCAAACTAATGCAAAAACGGGATTGATATAAATAGGCATACAAGCGCCTGTACCAAATGGGTGGAAAGCTATTAGCCAAGAGTCATGACTGAATCGGGTGCAATTTTGTTCTTTTAGTGATAAATAAGATCGTGAGGATCCGAAAAGAGCCTATAACACAAAGTTTTTTGACTAGTCCAGAAGAGTTGAACGAAAATTGAGCCTAGAAATAACATAATAATGCGATAAGGTTGAACCAATCCTTCATGAAGCGGCCCATCGATGTGAACATCACTAACTGTCCCGTAACAAAACTAGTCATTGCTGCTACCCGTTCCTGGTTGTCTTTTATGATGAAGCTCGCTACAACGAAGAAATAGCCGAGACCTACGGTGGTTGTGGTCACAAATCCAGAAAAGAGTCCGCTTTCAATCACTGAATTGAGTATTTTTTTTAGTATCTTAAGTAAAAATGATAACATAGTGCCCCTTCTTAAAAGATGGTGAACATTATGCTCTCTCACATCGGTTGAGATAGTGTAGGGTCCATAAAAAAAGTGATGTCATCTGCTTAAAAAGTGATGTCATCCCACCACAAAGCGGTGTCATCCTTAATTACCAAAGGATGATAAACAAAATTGCCCTCGGAAGGGAAAATTTCAAGAAAAAAAGTACACCAAGGAAATTAAATTAAATTTCCGTAAAGGATGAAATTCTTTTTTTCTAAATATCACATGCCCAAGTCCGGCCCGAACCCTTCAAGTAACATCAATACGAGTCAATTGCTCACGCATTCGTAAATAATTCCGAGCAAGTAAATGCACCATTTAAATCTCTTCTCGGAGGTGTTTACACCATATTTTACTGTCTTATGGATATCTATAAAAAAAAAAGGTGATAATTATAGAAAATCTACTTAAAAATAATTAGTATTAGTATTAGAATTATCATTAGTACTTTTATTATTATTATTTGTTCTTTTATTACATGTGTAGGACACGTGGTTTCTCATACACATTTGGAAGTTGAAGATTACAAGTGGAAGCAAGGGATTGAAAGAGTGTAAGAGAATATAGGAAGTTATTTCCTATACATATGTTGTTTCCTATAAATAGCCTCTTCAGTCTTCATTGTAAACTCTCTCAAACAAATCAAAGTCTTTATCTTTATTTGTCTTTAAATTTTTTGGAACTACAACCCAATGGGTTGGGGTTGTAGTATTTTATTTTTATTTTCATTTACTTTTATTGCCTTTCAATTCCATGTTCTAGGAGTAGATGTAATTTAGAATCCTACTATCGATTCGTTCTTGAAGATTGGTGTTTGCCTCACAACACCAATTTCCTTCTATGTGTCGATATTCCATCCGAAGATTAACGGAAGTCTCTTTCGTTTTTCTTCAATTATTTTCATCAATTTCGCATTTTATTCGCTTACCTTTTTACATCCAGTGAAATCCTGAAATACGGCAAGGAACCACGGATTCAAGCCGCATTGCTTGCCCTTATTTTTGTTGTTGACTTTGTTTCCCGAAATCTCTTATCAATTTTGATCGAAGGAAAAATTGGTAAACAGGTGGTTAACGCGTTCCCACCCGGACCTGTCTAAATTGACATGTATGTCCAACTTTTCCAACAGAAAGTTCTTTCCTACGGTTATGAAGTATGAGGAAAGAAAGCACGCTGCAGAGAAAAGCTCTTGCATTTGAATCAGTACACAAAGAGGACTAATTCATCAATAATTCACATCCTAACCAAAACAACTGTGGATGAATTCTTTAAATGCCAAAAATTATATTCATCCGAAACCCAAACTCCCAATTTCTCTCCACAGCCATGGCTGTCTTCAACTTCCAAATTCTGCTGCTGTATTCTTCTCTCTCCTTGTTCTTCTGGTCTCTATTTCCTCAAACACATTCACTATCCTTCAACCTAAAAAACATAGGCCCTGAACATCAAAATGTGAACATAACAACATTCAGAGATGCCAGTATCTCATCCGAAGGCCTCCAACTCACCCCAACCAAAAACATCGATCAGCTTTTGCTTTTCAGAGAAGGTAAAGCCCAATGGGCCACCTCTCTTCACCTTTGGGATAATTTGTTAGAAACTCGGTTACGGAAAATCTGGAAAATAACAAAAAACAGAGACGAAATAAATGAACAGAAACTTACTGGACCAAATTCAGTACACCGGAATTTGGTAAAAGACGACTCGAATAGAACCGGGGCAAGTATTAAGATACTCTGTCCTTAAAGCAGATTCGTCCTCCACTACGGTGCTGATGGACTACGCGAACGTCTGCCTCCCAGGACTACCCGGTTTTCACCGAACGGAAGTAGCACTCCAATCTGTTACGGTATGCGAACCAGAAAACTACGCTGGAACTCTCAGAATGCTTTTATGCGAATGGTGCAGAATGTATGCAAGAAAACGTCAATGAAATGAGAAGAGGAGGGTTCTATTTATAGGGAAACAGATACCCGATCGGAGAGGCACGAAAACAGAATGGTGTGACTGTTCGGAACCGAACAGTTGCGAATGATACTGTTCCACGGTTCACGAACAGTGACAACGGAAAAGGGAAAAAACGCACTGGTTCGGAAGAAGAGAGGAGACGGAATTAAATATTATGGATCGGGTTTGACCCGGTCCAATCCGGAAATAAATTTCCAGTAAAAAGACAAGAACCTATCGGGCAAAGCCCAATCTTATCTAATGACCCAACCCAACCCAACCCGGTCGGGCGGGCGGCGGCGCGCGGGGTTTAAAGCCCACTTTGTCCATGCATTCTCCCCCTATAAAACTTCCATGACCCTAAGGGCCCAATCCCTTAAGTCAAACTAAGGGTAAATATACCCAATCAACTTGCTCTCCACAACCAATGTGGGACAAGTGTTTTTCCCTCTTCTACCAAGTTCATGTAGGCACTTTTAAGGTCAATTTCTCATTCACCTTAACTTGATTTTGGCCAACCGAGTGTTCGGTCTTAATCTCCTAACCAAGACGTACACAACGGTATGTGGGTCCGTCCACGTGGACGTGTGGGACCCACTAAAACAATTAATTAAAATTGATAAAAATCAAGTTTTTTCCAACATAATTCCACTGGAAATCTAGCAGATTTCGAAACCCATTTCGTTTTTGTGATTAATTCGGATGGGAATCCGTATTTTGCCGATGGGCTCACCTTCTTTCTCGCTGATCCCATAGGGTCAGATATCTCACCTGCTTATGCAATGGGCCTCCCAGTTAACCGAGATACCTTCATGGGTACTAGCAGTTTTGTTGCTGTGGAGTTTGATACATGTTGGAATGGTCCGCCTGTGCCTGTGGACCCGTACGATATCAGTGGCAGTCCTCATGTAGGTATCGATGTCAATTCTATTATCTCAAGTAAAACTGCTGTTTGGTACTGTAATGTACCTGGCGGGAAAAAAAATGAGGCTTGGATTAGGTATAATTCAAGTTCACACAATTTGAGCGTAGTGTTTACTAGTTCCACTAATACTACTAGATTTAATGATACCATTGGCATTCACTTAATCGTGGATTTGAGAAATTACTTACCTGAATGGGTAACATTTGGGTTCTCAGCTGCAACTGGAGGATCGTTTGAGAAACATACTGTAATATCATGGGAATTCAGCTCAAGTTTGCAAATTGATCCAGTGGACCCGGGGCCAAAAAAATTGCCTTTTGGAGCTTTGGTGGGAATTGTTCTCAGCTTAGTTGTTTTGGTTGGTGGGTTTGGTTGGGTTGGGTTTGACTTGTGGAAGAGAAGTAGTGAAAATGGAAAAGATAAGTCTGAAGTTGAGCTGCCCAAGAAGAACGAGGATGAGGATGGACCAATGCTTAAAGATACAAGATTTGGCGAATTACCTCGGGCACCAATGCTTAAAGATAGAAGATTTGGCGTTTATAGAGATTTCTTGAGGGAGCTGAATTCTTATTTTGCTGTCGAGACTACAAATCAAAGCGATGCACACTAATATTTTATAATTCTATAAATATAGGAGTTCTATTTTATTATCTTAGAATAAGTATCGTAAGTAGGAATTAATGTTTTATTTTAATCAAGTTGTTAAAGAATATTCATGAGTCTTTCTAGTTTTTAGTAGTCAAAGTATTTGGTTTATTAAGTTTAGAGTTTTGGAAGTTGGAATTTGTATTTCCTATGCTTGGAGGAATGTTTCAAATTATCTATTTAAACCTATCTAGTGAATGAAAATAGTATGAGTGAATTTGAGTTTAGCCTTTGACTTGTTATTGGTGGCGAGTTTTATGTTTGTGTATCTCTTTGGTGGATTCCATTCAGTGGTGAGTATTCCCTAACCCTATATCCTTTGTTGGACCCCTCGGTGGGTGATAATCTGTATCTCATTGGTGTTTCCACTTAGGTGGTGAGCTCCATCCCTTTATCATTTATTTATTTTTCCTCCCATTTTCCGAATCGGGTATCAATCTCCATATGTATCACTTTTGCATAAAATGTAAGTTGGTTCAAATAGTATAAGTAGTCCATTTTTCTTCCTAGTGGTCCCATTTCGATCCCCACATCTTTTAAGTGTTACAAAACAAACTAAATCGAGTCTTATCTCCCAATCAATTGAGTCGACTACATCTTGTAAGTGTTATGCAAATTAAATGTTGGAAGTATTTTTTGGCCCGATCAGTGGGAAGAAGAAAACTTGTGATTTTCCTTATCAGTTGTTCATGTTGTTGTTGCATAAACACTACATTCAGGAATCCTGCAGCTGAAAATGCCCCAAATCTAGGCTGAAAATGCCCCAAATCTAGGTTGAAATTACCATTCTGTGCCTATCAGTGACGTCGTTTTGCTGAAACGGATACCCTACCTCAATGGAGACTCCCGGAGTTTGAGAGCATATGGTCATTCATAAACACCAACGTAAATCATAAAAGCAAACACTAAATGTCTAAATCTACAAGAGAGAGGCAAGAGAAAACTTACGAGGACTCCAATCGGCTACCCAACAAATGAACGAAGAGAGAACGGAGGGGGTGAAGGCTGATATTTTTTTTTAATACAACGGTTAATTGTAACACCCTCTGACATTAGGTGGGGCCCATGTATGTGTAGGTTTCACCTCATGTGAGAGGGCATTACAAATAACCGTTGTATTAAAAACTCAATGGTGAAGACTAAAGGATGAGCTGGATTTTAGCACTTTGATTTAATTGTATTATGTCGGCTTAACAATTACTCGGTTTGAAAAGTAGAAAATTATCTTGTGTGGTGACAAAATCAAATGAGTTTTAGTCCTTTCATTTGATATTTTCTCATAACTTTAGTAGGTTTCAAAAAATAGAAAATTATTAGTGTGGTTTCAAGATTCAATTTTGATGTAGTCATTTACAAGTTAAGAGAAAAATTTAATATAGTAATAATAAAATATTTTTCCCCGGTGGGGTTGCCCAACCCCACTAATTTATATGGGGCGTCTCCACTGCCCTACCTTTCTAGTTTCTTTCTGGTTCAAATACCCATCCGTTCCGGCTATATCAAGAAATACCGGATGGTACAGGTCATACTTTTTTTTTTCCCTTCTAGCAGCACGTTCCATAGCCTTTTGTACTAAAAAGTTTTAAAAAAGAACATTTTTAATTTTCTTTGTTTTTTCAATGATTACGATTAATCATGACCACTCTCTTTTTAAGATATATTTTCATTTGGTTGAATTTTTTTGACTTTTTAAAGCATACATATAAGTACAGATATTAATACACAATGTCTATATAACTCAAAATCTGAAACGTAACCGAAAATATACCAGTATATACCCCCACGAGAACTTTATTTCACTATGCTTTTTGTTTTTTGGAACTCTATTTTTTCCGTCTACACAAGTACTAAGATTAAGCTTGGCAGGTCGAGTCCTCTGGTCATAACTCCAAGCGAAGACGTCTATGTATTTCTTGAGAAACCAATAGGGGAGTGTATTATAGTCTTTCCCATCAATTAAAGACAGTTTACCGGTTTCTTATTCAAGAACCTTACCCCAAATGGTAAATCACAACCCGAAGTTTTAACGCAATCTTAGAAGGCATGTGAAAAGGAACAACATTAATTTTTTTTTTTTTATATATATAATTGGATGTCTGCGCCAGCTTGCGGGCACCTCGATTGATTCTGAGGCCCTGAAAGTAACAACCAGACATAACCTCAGTCTTCATTCAGTTAAAAAGGAAAACAACAATTCTTAGTCTTTATTTTAATTTGCTCCTTCACCGAATAATGATTGATGATCACAATCGTTTCAATAAATACAACAATACATAAAACATTTTCCTTTTTCCTGGACAAAAGGCCTAAAAAGCGAGTGCTTATTGATTCGCTTGATCTCCGTCCTAGAAACACATCTTTATGATTTCGAAAAATAATGCAGTAAAGGGGATGACAGTAATAATACAAGTGGCCACGACAAGCTCTTTAGAGTGTGCTAACACGGCAAAAGTAGCTGAGATGAACGCAAGCAAAAGGACAAATATGGAAACTAAAATAAGAACCAACGCTATTGAATAGAGGTGTACTCCACCACTATCCGCATCATTTCCAGCGATAACATGGGGAGCATAGCGTAGAAGCATAGCAATATAGATGTAACGGAGCATACCATGGCTATGGTGTTGGTTATGAAAAATGCAGTAAAAGCTGCTTTTTTGTCTCCACCTTGGTTGTCATAATAGCCACCCAGCGGCTGTGAAGGTCATTGTGGTTATAAGTGCAGCCACTATCACCAAGGTTTGGAATAGACTCATGGAGCGTTGAAACCTTTCATTTGTGTCTTTATCTTTAGCCTTCTTTTGTTTATCTGTTTCAGCCACTTTTGTCAATAACCTATTCTTTCGAGCTCTCTCCAATTTTGCCAAGTTGTCATGAGCATTGCAGTCTACGGTTCTCCCACCACTGATTGCCGAATCCAAAAAGATGTCATCCTACATTTTTCAGTTAGCTCATCATGTAAGAAACAAAGTAAACAAAAGAGAAGGAGGATCCCCTCCAGTCAAGTTTGCCCTATTGTCGATCCATTCTCGTGCGCAGTTTAATGATCCAAACTATTCATATTTTAGTGCTCGTTAAGAGAATTTGTGACACAAAAAATAAGGTTGATCGGATACTTGTTGATATGGGTGTGATTGATGTTCTTGATGAGCTACAAAATATGAAGAGTTTGGATGGGAGGGGAGCTCATCCTATCATATATATCAATATTTTAGCAAGCCGACATTAAACCACACTAAATCTCGGTTTTGCAAAGGAAACCAATAGAGAGAGAGAGAGAGAGATGCTAATTATTTCTTGGCATAACAAAAAGATAACAATACTGTAATTAAGAAGGAAACATATCATGGAAGTAGTTTCTTAAATTGCCATCCTCAATCTGTGTCTGAATTTTTCACACTATTTTTGGAATTGGCGTGTAGTCAGGAACAATTTTAGCTTGGGCTATATATTTGTGACTTCAGTCCGCTACCTTGTTAAATCGCACAGCTAATACAATTACCATTAAACCATAATAGGATTTGCCTTAGTTCAAGTCCATAGCAGGGATATTACGCTTTTATGTACTGACACGACGATGCAGAAGAGCTGAAGAGGCATAAGGATAGCAATTTTTGTGTTTCTGACTGAGAGGTATATGAGGCACTGAAATCATATGTACTTACAACAATATATGTTTTAGCAAAGGTTGACATCTTTTCCTCCTTAAAATTGGACCATACCAAATCCACTGGGGTCATGCTTTTGTCATTGAAAGCATGCTGATCTGCCTTCCCATGCTTCCATAGCTCATCAACATTACAATCAGAAGCAATAAGTAGATGGAGAGATGTGTTGCCTTCGTTGTCCCTTTGGTTTATCAGATGCCGTAACCAGGGCTGATTGACTATAAATTTTATCACTGATTCCATGTTCATATCCACGGCAATGTGAAGAATATTTTGCCCTTTTTTTTTTTTGATCACTATTTTGCCCTTTGCTATTGACCATCTCCCAACAATCTGGATTGCATGATAAAAGCTCTTCTATTACAGGTACGTGCCCATGAGTTGCATGCCCATGAGTTGCAGCAATGTGAAGAGCTGTGTCCCGGCCGTCGTTGTGTGTAGTAGTACTAATGTATACCCCTGAATTATCAAATGCTAGTAGCTCTTTAACTACCTCTTTATTACCATTGCAAGCAGCATAGTGAAGCGGTATCCGCCCATACTTATCTGGTAGATTGATTAGATCGTTCTTCCATTCCAACAATTTTTTTGTGCTTTGACCTGAAACAAGATTAGAGTTAAGGATTCGCGACTCCAAGAATACTTCAATTTGCGAGCTTGTAGTCATTAGCAATACTTAGCAAGTATTCAATTTGAATTCTTGGTTATGCTAGTTATTAGTGACACATTCTCTTTCCAGTTCCAGCTTGTTGTGAGCTAGGACTCAGAAGCATTTTTGTTATGTTTGTAGATGATGTCTAACGAGTGAAAAAAATTGGAGCCGCCCCTGAATTAAGTTAGCAAAAGGGGTTTCAAGCCATCTCTTTCTTATAACTCAAAACGTTGTGACAAACCTGGAGTCCTTAGATATTGCCGCGTGCAATGTTGTTCCACCACCGGGGCACTGCCCCAGTTAGTAATATGCAAGTTTTCCAGAGTGTATCTACTATGGCCACGTACACACTTATTCAAGAGTGTACCGACTAGGTACACCATTGTAATAAGGTCATGGATCAACTCATACTAACCCATATACACATGAATTTACATGGGTTTAAACTAAGTTCAAAATGGGTTAGACCCAAAACTTAAAAAAGTCTATATGTTTTCCTTTTCTTAGCAAAACCCACGACTGAGTAGAGGTTGAATATATAGAATTAAAGATTGAGAGGAATTCAACTCCCAATTCTCTCTCTCTCTCTCTCTCTCTCTCTCTCTCTCTCTCTCTCTCTCTCTCTCTCTCTCTCTCTCTCTCTTGTAGCAGAACCCTTAATTAGAATTGTTTTCCCCAAAAAAGGTAATTCGCAAACTATAAGAAAATAGTTTTATGAAGAAAAAAACACGTTGGGTCATGTTTGGCTTGACACGTATTCAACCCGTCCATATTCAATCCATTACCCATATCAATCCATCTAAACTCAACTCAATCCACTCATTTGTCACCTCTAGCAGAACCGTCTTAGATTTCAAGTGCTGTGGTACATGGTTTTTTTTTATTTTTTGTCCTTTGAACCCTCTTGAGTCTTGACCAAGAATATTTTGGGCCTCTCTCTAATTTCACTTGACACGGTACGAAAGTGCCTCCAATTTCCTGCCCCTCGCACCACTTTTCCTTTTCACACTTTAGTAGTGCAATTTACTCTACCCCATAGCCTTGTACGTTGCCGATTGCAATCTGGAGATTACATTTTCTCATCCTATCACTGCAGCTATTAACATTTTACATTTGTATTGCCACTAAAAGGTGCAATTATCACTTCCAAAAAAATTGGAAAATTTTCCAATAGGATATATGAACCCATGATGTGATTTTTTAGAGCCGCTCCTGACGTAAGCGAGCGAAATGGGTTTCAACTTTCAAGCCATCTCTTTCTTAGAATTCAAAATGTAATGACAAAGCTGTGGAGTCCTTAAGCATTGCCGCGTGCAATGCAGTTCTACCACCCGGGCCACTGCAAGTTAGCGATCTGCAAGTTTTCAAGAGTGTATCCACTATGGCCACACCCTTGTTCCCTCTTTCAGCAGCTAGGTACAGTGGAGTTTCCTGGACGTTGTTGGGGGGATATTCAAAAGATGGATCTTCATTTGTTAACAATTTGACTACTTCCAAGTACTCAACCTCTTCCAAGTGACAATTTCTTGCTGCCATATGCAAGGCTGTGTCTCCATTGACATTTGTTGCCCTCAATATCTCCTCAAGTGCTCCACGCCAGCCACTTTCAAGTTCTTCCTTTAATCTTTTCGCGTGAACTATCATTGCTTTTAGTATTTCAGATTGCCCTTCCCTAGATGCCATATGAAGTGGAGTTTCAACTTTGATATTCGGCTTGCGTAACAGAGATGGACAAACTTCTAAGACATCTTGCACATATTTTAAGTGGCCGAACTGGGACGCGACATGGAGAACGTTGTTGCGCTTTTTGGTGAGTTCACAACGTTCTCCATCGAGTACGTCATGTGTTGCCTTAGGACATCAACATTACCTTCCATGGCAGATCTATACAAGCTAGGATTCATGGTTAATCCAAATTTTCGTAGCCTATCCTCTCAATCACTTACACTAAATGTGGATCATTAAGTGCCAAGTGGTATGGCTAGAAGAACAAAGAGGTGAAAGAAACCACATTTAATTCTTCCATGTGAAACCTAAACCATATGGCGTTCTTAGAGAAAAGTCAGAAAACCCATCCTCTACTTCCGCCAAGTGAAAGCGGCCACATTTTCTTTCTTTGCCACACATTTCTTATCAAGGACTAGTGGGACATGGCAAAGCGTAATTTTTATTTTATTTTTTTTATAACTGAGTGTCCGGGGCAACTTACGCACACTTCGGCTAATTCTCGGGAAAGACTAGCACAACAACTCACCCCATAGCCCTCACTTAAATTACGATTTGCCTCCACAGAAAATTAAACTCTTTTTATGTTGCAAGCAGACACTCGCCCTAACCAATGGATGGGTGCAGAGCCTAGTTTGTATAAAAAAAGGAACAGGCCTACCAATTAGAAATAATCATCAAAACGCAAAAATATTAATTATCCATGATTTTTTTATGAAAATTCATGAACCAAACTGAGAGTCACATTTTTTTAATATTTCATCCGTGTCCGAACCATGAATCCACGGATCTAATTCAAAATCTATGGTCCGATTCGATTTGGTTCAAATTGAGGATGCAGCAGAGGGTCATGACGGCGTAGCAAGGGCAGTGGCAATGTGGCATGTCACCCCACATGGGCGGCTCTACCTCACACAAAACATTGGGACAATGAACTCACCTCACGTAGGCGGCTCTACGTCACACAAAACATATTACATGGGGACCCATGACATGGGCGGCTTTCCTTCACATTGGAGAATTCCAGCTCAGAAGTACCCCTAATTTGTCTATTATAAGCCCAAAAGTAAAATAAAACTTGTCGAATAGTATTTTGAGTGCTTTGGCACCTAACTTGATTCCATAAATTACTTATTCACTCCATCTTTTTTTGGCACCTATTTTTTTTTTTTTGTATAGACACTACATTCAGGACTGCAATGGAAAATGCCCCAAATCTAGGTTGAAACTACCATTCTGTGCCGATTAGTGTGTCAATCAGAGTTCAAGTTTATTCTTGAAACGAACATGTTATCTGTATTTTTGTTGCGTTCGTTGGTGGAATAAATTATAATTTTGTATAGTGGAGCCTGTGAATCAACCTCTTGCAAAATTCATATCTTCCTTAATCATACGAAATCTGTGACATGAGTAGGAAAGACGATATGAAGAGACTGTCAATATATTAGGTTTCTTTTAAAGTTTTTTTTTTGCACAGCAAAAAAGATGTCATTAATCATCGAAAGAAACAATGACAATAGGAGCAAGGAGAAAGCAATAAAGCCTAGTCCGAGACCTAATCCTCGATTGGCTAGTAAGAAGCCAATCGAGGCCCACATCTAACGGGCCAAAGCCCAAACCCAAAAGGCCACAATGCCCAGATAGAAAAATACAAAACAGAAAACCCTAAGGCGCTCCCAAAGACCAGCCGCCAATGCCGACATATCCAACCACTTCCGTCACTGCACCATGGCTGGAAATAGCGAGACGAACCACCGACGCCGAAATCCCGAGGAACAGGCCCCTGTTGTTGACCCAGAGAACGGCACGACCGCCTCACCAAAACAAGCCGCACAGCAGCACCCAAACCGCCACACCTCTATACCGCCAAATGCCATCAAAATTCTCAGCCTCCAAACCCAGAAAAACTCATCCACATGAGCACTTGCCGTTAGGCATAAAACCGGAGCAGCCCAACAACCAACAACCGGTGGCCACGTGAAGATGACCTGCCACAAACGCCCTCATCCGTCGGTCTAGCTGCCACAAGCTGGATCCTTTTGGTTGTTTTCAGTTGGTGTGTAGCATGTTGGATGACGAGCTTTGGGAGGTTTGGTGGTGAAGAATTTTGTTGTGTAGAATTGTCATGCTGAATAAAGGAGCCATACAAATAGGGCAATTTCCCCTTTAGAAGGCCTAAATAACGGATGTACGTTTTACTCTGAGATTGGGGGATGCAAATTCTACTGCATTAATTCAGTTTGTTTTTGTTGGTCGCATTAATTCAGTTTATTATTCTAGGAAGCAGAATCCAATCCCTCAGTTCCATTTTTTTTTCAAGATAGTTGTGTTCCGATGACGCACTTAACGATATCCGATCAAGTTGATTTTTGGTACACTTGTAGTACTCATCGTGCTCTACACGATGGACGTCTCCAATCATCGGACCGACATCGACGCGGCAAGCACCAAGTGCCGCACAGCACGCTGCGCAGCACACCCCTCTGTCCCTAGGTTTTGAAGTCTGGAAATCATTCCCATTTTGCCTATGCCTGCTTTCAATATACTTATGTAGTAGTATTATCACTTCCCCCGTAACGAATTTTAATTTTCACACCAAATCAATGCAGTAGAAACTCGTGCTCCTACAGTTTAAACTCAAACAAGGAAACATTGACCGCCAGCGAGCCCAACAGCAGCTCAAAGAAGGACGAAGCAGAAGATAAGGCAACCTTCCAAATGGAGAAAAAGAATAACTAGCTCTGCAATTGGGCAATGCTCTAAAGACCTTTCAACTCTAAGGAAGCAAAGTTTTTGGTGTGTAAATTGCAGTTTCTTAATTCGGTCTCTCTTTTACCAATTCTTATTTCATTATCAGACTTATCTAACTTTTCACAGTTTTTAGCGTTGCCCTTACAACAAAATAACAATGAGCACGCGGTTATGTGTGAAGCACGTAGCCCGACACTAGTGGATGATTAAGTGACAAGTGTTATGGCTAGAAGAACAAAGAGGTGAAAGCAACCACATTTAATTCTTCCATGTGAAACCTAAAACCATATGGCGTTCTTAGAGAAAAGTTTTTAGGTGAAAGCAACCACATTTAATTCTCCAATGTGAAACCTAAAACCATATGGCGTTCTTAGAGAAAAGTCAGAAAATCCATCCTTTTACTTCCGCCAAGTGAAAGCAACCACATTTTCTTTCTTTGCCACACATTTCTTATCAAGGACTAGTGGGACATGGCAAAGCGTAATTTTTATTTTATTTTTTTAAGAATTGAGTGTCCGGGGCGACCTACACCCACTTCTGCTAATTCTCGGGAAAGACTAGCACAACAACCCACTGTCATAGCCCTCACTTAAAATATGATTTGCCTCCAAAGAAAATCGAACTCTTTTTATGTTGCAAGCAGGCACACGCGCGCCCTAACCAATGGATGGGTGCAGAGCCTCGTTCGTATAAAAAGGGAACAGGCCTACCAATTAGAAATAATAATCAAAATGCAAAAATGTTAATTATGTTTTCTGGCTGTCGCAAATGTGTAAAGATGACCCGTTAGAAATGTTTCTGGAAGTTCATTTCAAGGGTTTTCCGTTTGTGAAATGCTGGTGGTTATAGCTATCATGGGAAGTCTGTTATGGTTGTCAGCTTAAATGCTATCAGGTAGTTAAAGTGGTAGTTGAAGTGTTCCAGCTCAGCATTGTCCATGTCAGCAATTCTAGTGAAATGAATTTAGCTAATCAGAATCATTTGTGTTTCTTTTATTTCTTAATTAGAATGAGATTTGTATAAATAGATTGACTCTGAGTCTCTGATCTTTTCTTGTAAGTTGGTGAAGACAGTTAATGAAAGATGAATACATTTTCTGGTTTTCTCTCTCTCTAAATTTTCTCAAAATGATCAAAAAATGTTTTTATTTTTATTTTTTCCCAGCAAGATCAAAACATGTTAACTTGAGTCAAAGGAATCAAAATATATCAGCGACGGCATATAAGATAATGAGGTAAAAATTAAAATGATTAGTTTCTTAGCATATTCATCAAGAGACTACTCCAACGCCATAACCGGGGAATTGATATGAGTAAATACAAGAGTGGAATCTAAATATGAGAGTGGTAGAGAAATTACAGAATGCCAATTGACGGATTTATAAAAGGAAAAACTACAGATGGGCCTATTGACAACCAACGGTTCTATAGGTATAGATCGGGTGCACCGACCGGCGCCAGGGACCCCCTTGTGAATCCCACACGATCAATTCGAGCCGTTCATCCATCCCAAAATCAAATTTCGAGTGGGCCCACGCAAAAATTAGCTCTATCGGACGTTCCAAAGTGCTTGATCCAAAATCACCCCATTTCGTGCAAAATTATTTGAACAAAATGGGGTCATTCTGGATCGAGCACTTCGGAACGTCCGATTGAGCTAATTTTCATGTGGGCTCACTCGGAATTTGATTTTGGGATGAATGAACGGATTTGAATTGACCGTATGGAACCTACAAGGGGATCCCAGCGCCGGTCGGTATATGGTCTGTACCAGGGGGATTTCTGATTGACAACTTACCTCACATAGTCACAGGACTCACATGGGCAGAAAGTTCCCCTAATTTGTCTATTATTTACTTTATTCCATCTTTCTTTAAAACAGTGGGTTCATCTATTATAGTGGTCAATGATATTTTAGATTCAAGTCAAGTGCCCATAGCACACTGCAAAGACTAATTAATAATTAATTCATCAATAATGCCAAAAGGTCATCGGAAACACAAACTCCCAATTCCTCCCCACGGCCATGGCTATCTTCAACATCCAAATTCTGCTGCTGTATTCTTCTCTCTCCATCTTCTTCTGCTTTCTATTTCCTCAATCACATTCACTATCCTTCAACCTGACAAACATAGGCCCTCAACATCAAAACGTGAACATAACAACACTCGGAGATGCCAATATCACATCCCAAGGCCTCCAACTCACCCCCAACGGAGAAAACATGGATCTGAAATACAGAGCAGGTAAAGCCCAATGGGCCACCTCTCTTCACCTTTGGGATAATTCCACCGGAAGTCTAACAGATTTCGATACCCATTTCGTTTTTGTGATTGATTCGGGTGGGAGTTCGAGTTTCTCCGATGGGCTCACCTTCTTTCTCGCTGATCCCATAGAGTCAGATATCACACCTGCTTATGCAATGGGCCTCCCAGTTAACCGAGATACCTTCATGGGTAGTTTTGTTGCTGTGGAGTTTGATACTTTTCAGAATACGGAGGATTGGGGCCCTTGGGGGTCTTGGGACCCGGTCAATATCAGTCCCGTTACTCATGTAGGTATCGATGTCAATTCACTTGAATCAAAAGTTACTGCTCCTTGGTACTGTAATGTACCTGACGGGATTGAAAATGAGGCTTGGATTAGGTACGAATCAAGATCACACAATTTGAGCGTAGTGTTTACTGGTTCCACTAATACTACTAGATTTAATGATACCATTCACTTAATCGTGGATTTGAGAAATTACTTACCTGAATGGGTAACATTTGGGTTCTCAGCTGCAACTGGAGGAGCAGCAGAGAAACATACTGTAATATCATGGGAATTTAGCTCAAGTTTTCAAATTGTGGACCCGGGGCCAAAAAAATTGCCATTTGGAGCTTTGGTGGGAACTGTTCTCATCTCAGTTGTTTTGGTTGGTGGGTTTGGTTGGGTTGGGTTTGTCTTGTGTAAGAGAAGTAGAGAAAATGGAAAAATTAAGTCTGAAGTTGAGCTGCCCATGCAGAACGAGGATGAGGATGGACCAATGCTTAAAGATACAAGATTTGGCGAATTACCTCGGGCACCAAAGCTTAAAGATAGAAGATTTGGCGTTTATAGAAATTTCTTGAGGGAGCTGAATTCTTATTTTGCTGTCGAATTACGTCATGCAACAAATGAGGATGCACCAATGCTTGAAGATAGAAGATTACCTCGTCCAACAAACGAGGATGGACCAAAGCTTAAGGATAGAAGATCTGGCGGAGTTTTTGGAGGTTTCTTGGGGGAGTTGGAATCTTTTATTGCTACCTAGACTACATATCAAAGCGATGCACACTAATATTTTATAATTCTACAAATATAGGAGTTCCATTTTATTATCTTAGATTAAGCATCGTAAGTAGGAATTAATGTTTTATTTTAATTAAGTTGTTAAAGAATATTTATGAGTCTTTCTAGTTTTTAGTAGTCGAAGTATTTGGTTTATTTATAAGTTTAGAGTTTTGGAAGTTGGAATTTGTATTCCCTATGCTTGGAGGAATGTTTCAAATTATCTATTTAAACCTATCTACTGAATGAAAAGAGTATGAGTGAATTTGAGTTTAGCCTTTGACTTGTTATTGGTGGCGAGTTTTATGTTTGTGTATCTCTTTGGTGGATTCCATTCAGTGGTGAGTATTCCCTAACCCTATATCTTTTGTTGGACCCCTTGGCGGGTGATAATCTGTATCTCATTGGTGTTTCCACTTAGGTGGTGAGCTCCATCCCTTTATCATTTATTTACTTTTCCTCCCACTTTCCGAATCGGGTATCAATCTCCATATGTATCACGTTTGCATAAAATGTAAGTTGGTTCAAATAGTATAAGTAGTCCATTTTTCTTCCTATTGGTCCCATTTCCCCACATCTTTTAAGTGTTACAAAACAAACTAAATCGAGTCTTATGTCCCAATCAATTTAATTGAGTCGACTACATCTTTTAAGTGTTATGCAAATTAAATGTTCGAGGTTTTTTTTGGCCCGATCAGTGGGAAGAAGAAAACATGTGATTTTCCTTATCAGCTGTTCATGTTGATGTTGCATAAACACTATATACATTCAGGAATCCTGCAACTGAAAATGCCCCAAATCTAGGTTGAAACTACCATTCTGTGCCGATCAGTGACGTTGTTTTGCTGAAACGGGTACCCTACCTCAACGGCGACTCCCGGAGTTTGGGAGCATATGGTCATTCATAAACACCAACATAAATCATAAAAGCAAACACTAAATGTCTAAATCTACAAGAGAGAGGCAAGAGAAAACTGATGAGGACTCCAATCGGCTACCCAACAAATGAACGAAGAGAGAACGGAGGGGGTGAAGACAGAATTTTTTTTTTTAATACAACAGTTAATTGTAACACTCTCTGACATTAGGTGGGGCCCATGTATGTGTAGGTTTCACCCCATTTGAGAGGGCGTTACAAATAACCGTTGTATTAAAAACTCAATGGTGAAGACTAAAGGATGAGCTGGATTTTAGCACTTTGATTTAATTGTATTATGTCGGCTTAACAATTACTCGGTTTGAAAAGTAGAAAATTATCTTGTGTGGTGACAAAATCAAATGAGTTTTAGTCCTTTCATTTGATATTTTCTCAGAACTTTAGTAGGTTTCAAAAATTAGAAAATTATTTAGTGTGGTGTCAACATTCAATTTTGATGGAGTCATTTACAAATTAAGAGAAAAATTTAATATAGTAATAATAAAATATTGTTCCCCGGTGGGGTTGCCCGACCCCACTAATTTATATGGGGCGTCTCCACTGCCCTACCTTTCTAGTTTCTTTCTGGTTCAAATACCCATCCGTTCCGGCTATATCAAGAAATACCGGATGGTACAGGTCATACTTTTTTTTTCCCTTCTAGCAGCTTGTTTCATAGCCTTTTGTACTAAACAATTTTAAAAAAAAACATTTTTAATTTTCTTTGTTTTTTCAATGATTACGATTAATCATGACCACTCTCTTTTTAAAATATATTTTCATTGGTTGAATTTTTTCAACTTTTTAAGCGTACATATAAGTATAGATATTAATACACAATGTCTATATAACTCAAAATCTGAAACGTAACTGAAAATATTCCAGTATATACCCCCACGAGAACTTTATTTCAACTTCTAAGACATCTTGCACATATTTTAAGTGGCCGAACTGGGACACGACGTGGATAACGTTGTTGCGGTTTGAGGTGAGTTCGCCATCGAGTACGTCAGTGTGTTGCCTTAGGACATCAACATTACCTTCCATGGCAGATCTATACAAGCTAGGATTCATGGTTAATCCAAATTTTCGTAGCCTATCCTCTCAATCACATACACTAAATGTGGATGATTAAGTGCCAAGTGGTATGGCTAGAAGAACAAAGGGGTGAAAGCAACCACATTTAATTCTTCCATGTGAAACCTAAACCATATGGCGTTCTTAGAGAAAAGTCAGAAAAAACCCATCCTCTATGTGGTGGGGATTTTCCGTGCGGATGATTCCTTCAAGACGTACTTTCTCCTTGTGTAGATCCTGCACCAGAGAACGCTGGTTAATGCCACTTGGGCCTCTTGTCCAAGGACACTCCGACGATCAAGTTAGAACACGGAGGAAAAAAGTATATGGAGTAGTAGATCTGAGATTGTGTGTGTACCTCTAGGGTATATCCCTTGGTATTTATAGGTATCCATGTACTTTTTCTCCAAGTCATGTGACGTCACTCGTCCCATTGGCGGTCACGTGATGCAGCCTATAAATGGACACCACGTGGCCATCTGGATGCTTCTAGAAGCTTCTTCCTCCGTGCCAACTATCCCTCGGCACGTGCTCCTTGCAACCGCCTTACCGACCCGAACGGACAAGCTCATGGGTCGGGCTTCACTCGCCCGCCCGTATACCGCTTGATCCGTTAGGCCCATCATTTGATCCGGATCCATACAACCATGCCCTACAGCCCTATCAGAGCCTAATATTACGTACGGTAATATATGCATTCGGCTATAACGAAATACAGGTATCCGCGTATTTTCTCCATACGGTATCTAAGTATATCCGGCCAAATAGTGTATATTCAGCCCCCACACTTTACTTCCGCCAAGTGAAACCAGCCACATTTTCTTTCTTTGCCACACATTTCTTATCAAGGACTAGTGGGACATGACAAAGCGTAATTTTATTTTATTTTTTTTATAACTGAGTGTCCGGGGCAACTTTTCGGCTAATTCTCGGGTAAGACTAGCACAACAACCCACCGCCATAGCCCTCACTTAAATTATGATTTGCCTCCACAGAAAATTGAACTCTTTTTATGTTGCAAGCAGGCACTCGCCCCAACCAATGGATGGGTGCAGAGCCTAGTTTGTATAAAAAAGGAACAGGCCTACCAATTAGAAACAATAATCAAAACGCAAAAATGTTAATTATCCATGATTTTTTGATGAAAATCCATGGGCCAAACTGAGAGTCACAGTTTTCTAATATTTCATCCGTATCCGAACCATTAATCCACAAATCCAATTCAAAATCTACAACCCGATTTGATTCGGTTCGGATTGAGGATGCAGCAGAGGGTCATGACGGCGTAGCAGGGGCAGTGGCAATGTGGCATGTCACCCCACATGGGCGGCTCTACGTCACACAACACATGGGGACCCATGACATGGGCGGCTTTCCTTCACATTGGAGAATTCCAGCTCAGAAGTACCCCTAATTTGTCTATTATAAGCCCAAAAGTAAAATAAAACTTGTCGAATAGTATTTTAAGTGCTTTGGCACCCAACTTGATTCCATAAATTACTTATTCAATCCATCTTTTTTTGGCACCTATCTTTTTTTGTATAAACACTACATTCAGGACTGCAATGGAAAATGCCCCAAATCTAGGTTGAAACTACCATTCTGTGCCGATCAGTGTGTGAATCAAAGTTCAAGTTAATTCTTGAAACGAACATGTTATCCGTATTTTTGTTGCGTTGGTTGGTGGAATAAATTATAATTTTGTATAGTGGAGCCTGTGAATCAACCTCTTGCAAAATTCATATCTTCCTTAATCATACGAAATTTGTGACACGAGTAGGAAAGACACTATGAAGAGTCTGTCAATATATTAGGTTTCTTTTAAAGTTTTTTTTGTTTTTTTTGCACGGCAAAAAAGATTTCATTAATCATCGAAAGAAACAATGACAATAGGAGCAAGGAGAAAGCAATAAAGCCTAGTCCGAGACCTAATCCTCGATTGGCAGGCAAGAAGCCAATCGAGGCCCACATCTAACGGGCCAAAGCCCAAACCCAAAAGCCCACAATGCCCAGATAGAAAAATACAAAACAGAAAACCCTAAGGCGCTCCCAAAGACCAGCCGCCAATGCCAACATACCCAGCCACCGCGTCACTGCACCATGGCTGGAAATAGCGAGACGAACCACCGACGCCGGAATCCCGAGGAACAGGCCCCTGTTGTTGACCCAGAGAACGGCACGACCGCCTCACCAAAACAAGCCGCACAACGACACCCAAACCGCCACACCTCTATACCGCCAAATGCCATCAAAATCCTCAGCATCCAAACCCAGAAAAACTCATCCACATGAACACTTGCCGTTAGGCATAAAACTGGAGCAACCCAACAACCGGTGGCCACGTAAAGATGACCCGCCACAAACGCCCTCATTCGTCGGTCTAGATGCCACAAGCTGGATCCTTTTGGTTGTTTTCGGTTGGTACGTAGCATGTTGGATGACGAGCAGGTTTGGTGGTGAAGAATTTTGTTGTGTAGAATTGTCATGCTGAATAAAGGAGCCATACAAATAGGGCAATTTCCCCTTTAAAAGGCCTAAATAACGGATGTACGTTTTACTCTGAGATTGGGGGATGCAAATTCTAATGCATTCATTCAGTTTGTTTTTGCTGGTCGCATTAATTCAGTTTATTATTCTAGGAAGGAGAATCCAATCCCTCTGTTCCATTTTTTTTTCAAGATAGTTGTGTTCCGATGACGCACTTAACGATATCCGATCGAGATAATTTTTGATACACTTGTAGTACTCATCGTGCTATACTTGATGGACGTCTCCAATCATCGGACCGACACCGGCGCGGCGAGCGCCAAGTGCCGCACAGCACGCTGTGTAGACAAGGCTGCGCAGCACCCCCTCTGTCCCTAGGTTTTGAAGTCTGGAAGTCATTCCCATTTTGCCTATGTCTGCTTTCAAAATTCTTATTTAGTAGTATTATCACTTCCCCCGTAACGAATTTTACTTTTCAGTAGAAACTCGTGCTCCTACAGTTTAAACTCAAAAAGGAAACATTGACCGCCAGCGAGCCCAACAACAGCTCAAGGAAGTACGAAGCAGAAGATGAGGCAACCTTCCAAATGGAGAAAAAGAATAACTAGCTCTGCAACTGGGCAATGCTCTAAAGACCTTTCAACTCTAACGAAGCAAAGATTTTGGTGTGTAAATTGCAGTTTCTTAATTCGGTCTCTCTTTTACCAATTCTTATTTCATTATCAGACTTATCTAACTTTTCACAGTTTTTAGCCTTGCCCTAACGACAAAATAACAATGAGCACGCGGTTATGTGCGAAGCACGTAGCCCGACACTAGTGGATGATCAAGTGACAAGTGGTATGGCTAGAAGAACAAAGAGGTGAAAGCAACCGCATTTAATTCTTCCATGTGAAACCTAAAAACATATGGCATTCTTAGAGAAAAGTCTTTAGGTGAAAGCAACCACATTTAATTCTTCCATGTGAAACCTAAAACTATATGGCGTTCTTAGAGAAAAGTCAGAAAATCCATCCTTTTACTTCCGCCAAGTGAAAGCAACCACATTTTCTTTCTTTGCCACACATTTCTTATCAAGGACTAGTGGGACATGGCAAAGCGTAATTTTTATTTTATTTTTTTAAGAATTGAGTGTCCGGGGCGACCTACGCCCACTTCTGCTAATTCTCGGGAAAGACTAGCACAACAACCCACTGTCATAGCCCTCACTTAAAATATGATTTGCCTCCAAAGAAAATCGAACTCTTTTTATGTTGCAAGCAGGCACACGCGCGCCCTAACCAATGGATGGGTGCAGAGCCTCGTTCGTATAAAAAGGGAACAGGCCTACCAATTAGAAATAATAATCAAAATGCAAAAATGTTAATTATGTTTTCTGGCTGTCGCAAATGTGTAAAGATGACCCGTTAGAAATGTTTCTGGAAGTTCATTTCAAGGGTTTTCCGTTTGTGAAATGCTGGTGGTTATAGCTATCATGGGAAGTCTGTTATGGTTGTCAGCTTAAATGCTATCAGGTAGTTAAAGTGGTAATTGAAGTGTTCCAGCTCAGCATTGTCCATGTCAGCAATTCTAGTGAAATGAATTTAGCTAATCAGAATCATTTGTGTTTCTTTTATTTCTTAATTAGAATGAGATTTGTATAAATAGATTGACTCTGAGTCTCTGATCTTTTCTTGTACGTTGGTGAAGACAATTAATGAAAGATGAATACATTTTCTGGTTTTCTCTCTCTCCAAATTTTCTCAAAATGATCAAAAAATGTTTACTTGAGTCAAAGGAATCAAAACATATCAGCGACGGCATATAAGATAATGAGGTAAAAATTAAAATGATTAGCTTCTTAGCATATTAATCAAGAGACTACTCCAACGCCATAACCGGGGTAAAGAAATTACAGAATGCCAATTGACGGATTTATGGAAGGAAAAACTACATATGGGCCTATTCTTATCCAAAGTGTTGTCCAGATTTTTTTTAAAAAAATAAGAAAATAAAAGAAAAAGTGTGTTTCAAATTTTAATACGGACTGCCGGATGTATTTTTGGACGACCCGGATATATCAAAAGGGTACCACGTCACTCATACCCTATTTGCACCCAATTTTTTCTCCAACACATGGGGACCTATTGACAACCAACGGTTCTATAGGTATAGATCGGGTGCACCGATGGTGCATCGACCGGCGCCGGGGACCCCCTTGTAAATCCCACACGATCAATCCGAGCTGTTCATCCATCCCAAAATCAAATTTCAAGTGGGCCTATGCGAAAATCAACTCAATTGGACGTTTCAAAGTGCTTGATCCAAAATCATCCCATTTGATGCAAATTTTTTTGAACAAAATGGGGTCATTCTGGATCGAGCACTTCGGAACTTCCGATTGAGTTGATTTCCATGTGGGCCCACTCGAAATTTGATTTTGGGATGAATAAACGGATTGAATTGACCGTATAGGATCTACAAGGGGGTTCCAGCGCCAATCGGTACATGGTCTATACCAAGGGTCGGTACCCCTGAATTTTCTGATTGACAACTTACCTCACATAGTCACATGACTCACATGGGCAGAAAGTTCCCCTAATTTGTATACTATTATTTACTTTATTCCATCTTTCTTTACAACAGTGGGTCCATCTACTATAGTGGTCAATGATATTTTAGATTCAAGTCAAGTGCCCATAGCACACTGCAAAGACTAATTAATATTTAATTCATCAATAATGCCAAAAGGTCATCGGAAACACAAACTCCCAATTTCTCCCCACGGCCATGCCTATCTTCAACTTCCAAATTCTGCTGCTGTATTCTTCTCTCTCCTTGTTCTTCTGCTTTCTATTTCCTCAAACACATTCACTATCCTTCAACCTGACAAACATAGGCCCTGAAGATCTAAACGTGAACATAAAAGTATTCGGAGATGCATATATCTCAAAACACGGCCTCCAAGTCACCCCTGACGAACGCGGCAATTTGCAGGCAAAAGCAGGTAAAGCCACTTACGTCAAACTTCTTCGCCTTTGGGATAAATCCACTGGAAATCTAACGGATTTCGAAACCCATTTCGTTTTTGTGATTGATTCGGATGGGAATCAGACTTTTTTTGGCGATGGGCTAACCTTCTTTCTCGCTCCCAATGGGTCTAACATCACAAATGGTGGTGCAATGGGCCTCCCAATTCACCAAAATACGTCACTACCCACTAGCCCTTTTGTTGCTGTGGAGTTTGATACTTTTCAGAATAACGAGCCTTGGGACAATTGGGACCCGGACGATATCAGTTTTGTTACTCATGTAGGTATCGATGTCAATTCTATTAATTCAAGTGTTACTGCTCCTTGGTACTGTAATGTACCTGACGGGATTGCAAATGAGGCTTGGATAAGGTATGATTCAAGTTCACACAATTTGAGTGTAGTTTTTACTCATTCTTCTAATACTACCAGAGTGGAAGATAGCATCCACTTAATCATTGATTTGAGGGATTACTTACCTGAATGGGTAACATTTGGCTTCTCAGCTGCAACAGGGGTCAATTTTGAGAAACAAAATGTAAAATCATGGGATTTTAGTTCAAGTTTACAAATTAATGAGACGAGTAAAAATGTCACAGATCTGGTACGGGACTCGAGCCCGAAAAAGTTCCCACTTGGAGCTTTGGTGGGAATTGTTGTCGGCTCAGGTGTTTTGCTTGGTGGCTTTGTTTTGGTTGGATTTGGCTTTTGGAAGAGAAGTAGAGCAAATGAAAAAGATGAGTTCGAAGTTGAGCTGTCCATGGACAATGAGTTTGAAGTTGAGATGTCCATGGACAATGAATTTGAGGCAGGTAGTGGGCCGAAGAAATTTTCCTACGCTGAATTATCTCACGCAACAAGTAACTTTGAGGATGAACAAAAGCTTGGAGAGGGAGGGTTTGGCGGAGTTTATAGAGGTTTCTTGAGGGAATTGAATTCTTATATTGCTGTCAAGAGGATATCAAAGGCGTCAAAACAAGGGGTAAAAGAGTATGCGACAGAAGTGAAGATCATTAGTCGATTGAGGCACAGAAATTTGGTGCAACTCATCGGTTGGTGCCATGAAAAGAAAGAACTATTACTTGTTTACGAGTTCATGGAAAATGGAAGCTTAGATTTCCATCTCTTCAAAGGGAAAAGCTTGTTGACATGGGGAACAAGGTATAAAATTGCCCAAGGTCTGGCCTCGGCTTTGCTCTATCTACACGAAGAATGGGAGCAATGTGTGGTGCATAGGGACATAAAATCAAGTAATGTGATGTTGGACTCCAATTTCAACGCCAAATTGGGAGATTTTGGGCTAGCTAGATTTGTCGATCATGAGAAAGAGTCCCAAACAACTGTTTTGGCGGGGACCTTAGGCTACTTGGCGCCGGAATGTATGGGTACAGGTAAAGCTAGTAAGGAATCAGATGTCTACAGCTTTGGAGTCGTGGCTTTGGAAATAGCTTGCGGGAGAAAACCCTTTGATTTGAAGGTGCCAGAGAATCAAATGAGACTAGTGGAATGGGTTTGGGACCTCTATGGAATGGGAACATTACTTGAAGCCGCGGACCCAAAGCTAGGCCCAAATTTCGATGAGCGAGAAATGGAGCGATTGATGATTGTTGGTCTTTGGTGTGCTCACCCAGATCCCAATTTCCGACCAAAAATCAGACAGACAATTCATGTGCTTAATTTTGAAGCTCCACTACCCAATCTCCCTAAAAAACAGCCTACCCTGTCGTTTTTTCCTCCTCCATTGAACAGTATCACCACTAGTTCTGGCACCAGCCAAAACCAACATTCAAGCTCCACTTACAACACAGATTCTTCTAAGTTCACCTCATCTTCTACTGTTTATCCCTGACAACGGAGTGTCCCAACAAGTAGGGGGAATGAGGAAGAGTAATTGGAAAAGGGTGTTGCAGAATTCGAGATAATGTCTTTTGGTCTTCTTATTATCATTTTATTTGTGCATCTCAATGTGTCTTTTAAGTTCTTGAGGAATATTTATGAGTCTTTCTAGTTTTTAGTAGTCAGATGATTTTGTTAATTAATTAAGTTTAGAGTCTTGAAAGTTGGAATTCGTATTTCCTATGCTTGGAGGGATGTTCCAGATTATCTATTAATTAAACGTTTCTAGTGAATGAAATGAGTAGTGAGTGAATTTGAGTTTAGCTTTTGGGTTGTTAAGAAGATTATCTTCTTATTAACTCGTATCCTTTTGGTGAACTTCCAATTGGTGGCAAGTTTTATGTTTCTATATCTCTTTGATGGATTCCATTGAGTGGTGAGCCCTAACCCTGTATCTTTTGTCGGATCCTTTGGGTAGTGATAATTTGTATCCCATTGCTGTTTCCACTTAGGTGGTGAGCTACATCCCTTTATCATTTATTTTTCTTCCTTCCCATTTTCCGAATCGGCATCAATCCGCATATGTATCACTTTTGCACAAAATGTAAGTTGGTTCAAATATTACATGTAGTCTATTTTCTTCCTATTGGTCTTGATTGTTAGATTTCTTGATTCAGTTGTTAGGTGTTTTATAGGTTGGCCTTTTTGTCTAACACTACTAGGAACACAGATCTAGGAAAAATGTGTAGGATTTACATGTTCAAACATGCATCAAATGGTGCCGTAGACAATTCCGGGTACAGTTGAGTCTGAACTGTGTTCTTAGAATACTTTTCTTTTTTGATCTTTCGTTTGGGAATTAGCTTGCTCTTTAGTTGTTGTAACGTTTGCTTTTTCTCCTTTGTAGAAAATCTTTGTTGTTTTCATATATATATATATATATATATATATATATATATATATATATATATATATATATATATATTTGAACATCATCAAAAAAAAAAAAGTACATGAAAACCATTCCACCTTGAGAAATAATTCAAAAGTATATGGGGCAATTAATTATGAGAGGTTTCTGAAATTTATTTTCAGTTTCAATGAAGATTTCGAGAAATGAGGAAATTCTCACCATAGAAACATAGTATAATTTTAACCATAAGCATTAAAATGTTTCGGTTGAATTTCAAGTTTCAATAATATATGCAATGGATGTTTAAATAAAGAATAATAAATCTAAGCATGTTTTGATTCATATCTTTTTTTTTATGATACTGCATCCAACATTCCTTTCTTATTTTTGCACGGCAAAAGAAAATTTGTTAATCTTTAGAAAGGATACAAATATTAAAAGGATCAATTGCACAACGGCATATATATGCCACCGGAGACCAAAGCATGAGGAAGGCAAGACGCCAAGTACTAAAACTAGAATTAACATTCTGTATTTGAAATTGGTATGATCTAATTGGATTACAAGAAATCGATTTAAAAAGAGAATTAAAAAAAAATGTGGTTATTATTTGGTGGATAAGCTCTTTCGGAACTCTTTCTCAATGTATTATTCATTGTGATAGTATAAACATATGTATCTATCTATGTACTTCTTTCAATTCGGCGGTCCACACAGGACAGGATTGTCTTCCATGGACTGGCCTACGGGCTACGAAGAGATCAACAAACTTCCGCACATAAACATGATAATAATATTGCGTTCGTCAAATAATATGATAACAATAATACTCGAGATTAATTTTTTTATTTATCAAAACCGTCCCATAAAAACTCGAATGACTAGGTTTAGTCTTGAAAGAAAAAAACCCATCAATCTAAGATTTCTTTCATAATTCGGCCTCCTCCAACTTCAACTCCTGGCTTTGCCACTGGCGGCAGGCTACATATTGTTCTCTAAGTCAGATACGCTAAATCCAAATTCAATCTCAACCATTAAAAGCCCAAAAAGTTAGTTTATTTTGTGAGGAGATAATTCAAAAAAACATTGTGTATTGTTTTATAGATGCACGACATAAAGTAAATCAAATTCACATAATTACCCATTTCATTTTGGTAGAATGACCAAAAAGTGGTACTTGGGGCAAAATATTCCCAGAACATGGTCATGGTTTTCAAAATGACCGATTCATGAGAAGGAAAATAATAATTCCATATACATGGCAATTTAAGAGTGAACTGTCGAAAATACCCTACCCTCTCTCCCTCTCTCTCTCTCTCTCAAAACCCTTTCAAACCCAATCCCAAAACCCCTCCGATCAAGCTCGAGTTGGTATGGAGGATTAAATTTGGGGGACTGAATTCAGAAGCATACGTCTCGGAATTGGAGAAGGCCGAGTTGGCCGAGGTAAGAGACGGCTCGGCGAGCGGACTCGACGGGAATAATGAGTTGAACGGCAGTCATCTTCTCCGACCGCATCAGATCCATGGCTGGCAATTTGTCTATGTACTCCATTTTCCATTAACCGAATAAAGTGAGTGATTTCCCCCAATGGGAATTTTGAATGGGAAGGGAGTGCCCTAGATCTCAAGATCTGAAATCTGATAATGCTAACAGTATATATATATACTTTCTCGCTTTATATGTATTGTGCAGAAGTGTGTATCACTTTTTGAGGTTTTCCTCTGCAACTGCCACTAGAACGTGGAGAAGTCGCGGTGTACTCATCAGGATCGGAAGAATTAAGTAAAGAAAGAGTTTTTTGTGACAACACCCATATCGTGTTTTCATACATAAAATTTGTGGGTGTTAATTGATTTACATAATTGATTTTTCTTTCTTTGAGATTCTTCGATTTTCTTATTAGTTTTCTATGTTTTATCTTGAAGATTTCCTGATAGGGCTTTCATTGAAGCAGACGAGAGTGGAAGTGGCGGAAGAATTCACCTCACCATCTTATTTCTGTGAAGCTAAGCTAAGGAGTTCAGGTGCTATATTGTTGTCAAAGGGTGCCATTTTTTTACACGTAAGGTGCACAATTTGTTAATACAAGGAGCAAATATTGTTTTTCTGATACAAAAAGTGGGATTGAGAAAGAACATTGGCAACCCAATGGTCCTTATTCCGGTGCAATATTATTGTCAAAAAGTGCCATTTTGTTTCATGTAAGATGCACAATTTGTTAATATAACGAGCAAATGTTGTTTTCCTAATACAAAACGTGGAATTGAGACAAAACATTGGCAACCCAGTGGTCCTTATTCAGGTGCAATATTATTGTCAAAGGATGCCATTTTTTTACACGTAAGGTGCACAATTTGTTAATACAAGGAGCAAATGTTGCTTTCCTAATACAAAAAGTGGGATTGAGAAAGAACATTGGCAACCCAATGGTTCTTATTCCGGTGCAATATTATTGTCAAAAAGTGTCATTTTGTTTCACGTAACGTGCACAATTTGTTAATACAACGAGCAAGTGTTGTTTTCTTAATACAAAACGTGGAATTGAGACAAAACATTGGCAACCCAGTGGTCCTTATTCAAGTACAATATTATTGTTAAATGGTGCCATTTTGTTTCATGTAAGGTGCACAATTTACTTTCAACGTGAGTGCAATTCTTTTATTGTAAGGTGCAAAGGTTTTTCATTCACAGTGCAATATTGTTACATGCACGGTGCAATATTGTTACATGCACGGTGCAACTCTGGGCAGCTGTTTACATATAAAATTAACAGATCCAATAAATAATTGACACGTAGCCAAAATGCCAAACGTTGGCAAAAGCTTGTCAATAAAAATACACTGGATTAATGGAATACAATGATGTCGTTTTGTTACCTCAAATTGAAAAGTAATTATTGGCAGTTACAAGCCATCACTACTATGAAGGAAGATTCCGAAGCCGTTATGTTAGCTGCCAAAATGCATGAAGCCCACGTGTAAACTTGTGAAACAAGACAATTTGCAGTTAGAACACGTCGAATACTTCTTGAAAGGCAGTTATCTCTTTAACTCGTAATCATTTGAGTTAGTTTATGCAGATTCAAAATTAAAGCTTTTTGAGGAAGAATTGGAAGGATTCAAATTCAGACACGAAGGAGAGAAGAAACTGCCAATTCAAATTATGAAAGTTAGAGTTCGAAGCAAGCCACGTTCAAATTCATTAGGTGGGAAGTTCAAACTACAAGCAGCATCTATAAATAGAGGAAATTGAAGAGTGAAAAACCCCTTGGACAAATCTTCAACAAACAGCTATCAAAGAAAATGATGCTTGGTTTGTTCATTGGCAAGTAGTTTTAGGATTTCGAACTCAGTTCGAAGTAGATTAGGACGTAGATTAGGTGAAATTATGCGGAAGCGTTTAATTTACTCCTAGAGGGGGGGTGAATAGGAGTTTTGATAAAAATTACAATTCTTTAAGAAGAATAACCGATTAAAAATTACTTATCAAATAAAAAGCTGGTTAATTTTCTTGATTAATTCAATTTAACCAAACCACGAGTAGTGCAGTGAAAATAAATTGGAGACAAGATACGCACGATTTACGTGGAAAAACTTAGGGTCCTAAATAACCCTAAGCCAAAACCACGGCCTAACACTACTGCTTTATTCTATTAATTAAAAAGAAGTACAGATTGCGAAATAGCAAAAAGCCTTACCCCAAGCCTTTACCTATTCTCGCCAATCTCCGATGCTCCCAGAGCTTCTTCAAAATTCAATAGATGAACCACAGACTTCACGCCTGATCTCCGGATTCAACCGGCTCCGAATCAATCTCCAAAAGATTCGGCCACAGCAGTATAGGGCACCACGAACACCAAACGAACGGATGATATAAATAGTATTGCTTGAAAAATGTCATGCACAATAAAAGCTAGCAGTATATCTTCTTTATTGAATCAATGAACGTGGACTTCATGCTAGTAAACAAAATACATGAGTTTTCTTCCTTTCGGTTTTTTTCTCGTAAAAGAATAATGTGCATCCTTTATCAAGGATGTGCATCACAATTATATAGGCCTAGTAAATGCCGAACCCCAAAAATAATGTCTCGGAGATGCTTTCCAAAGAAAGATTAATAATAACCTTTTAATGACACCCATATATATGGAAAGACATACAAGAAAAAAAACGACGGTTGATAAATATATCTATTATATGGAAAACAGAATTTTTGGTGATTTTCAAAAGAAAATCTTCTTCTTCATATTAATATGTTTATGAGTATGGAAAGCGAATTTTCGGTAAGTAAAAAGAAAATTGTTTGATTGATATGGAAAGCGAATTTTCGGAGCATTTTATGGGAAAGGCAAATGTGCAGAAATATAATCTTTTTATAAAAATATATATATGCAAGATATGTTGTGCAATGCATTTATCTTTCACACAAATAGATTGATTTCGCAGCGGTCAATTTGGCGCAGATAATGAGAGGAGCATCGAGCGAGCAACTACCCCCTAAAAAAATTCTACCCATTACAATTTAAAACAAATATATGAATGATGGTTTTTGAACAACCCCGGAAAGTGCCAAAATATCTAACAATCTCCCCCTTTGGCATTTCCGGGACAAAAACCAACTGCACTAAAACAAATCGAAAATTGCAACTAAAGGAAACAAACACTAGCCTAAACTAGGTATATCCAATGAAGCTTTAGTTGATTTTCCAATACCTGCAAAGACAGCTCAACAAAACAAACTATGCTCCCCAAAAGTATATGTTACGAAACAGTAGTACTCATAAGCTCAAGACTCAACAACACCCAAAATTCTCCCCCTTTTTGTCACGGAAAAACAAAGGCATTGACGTTATCAAGGTGAGACGCATGCAACTAAAAAGCATACGAGAGAAGTATAGGATATGCAATAACAAGAATCACATAGGCAGGATGGCCATAAGAGAAATTTATCAAATGGAAATTTAGGACCATAGCTACTCATCAAAGAAGGGGCAGAATGCTTTGCTCAAGCAATTGAAAAATGCTCAAGCAACTTCTAAATAATAGATGAACACTTCCTGAGCAAATGTTGCACACAAAATTTAAAACCATAATGACCAAAGACACCCTTTTTTTTTAATAAAACATAGTGACAAGGCAGCATATAATCCGAAGAACAAGTATTCAAAGATGAGGCTCAGAAAATAAGACAAAATTCAAGATTGCATAAACAAATTCGTATTAAACCAATTCAATGAGAGAATTCGAAGATAGAGTGTAACACACAAGATGAATCTATGACAAAGTGAGTGTGTGACACGTCATAAGATATTAAGATCACTATCCAAATATTCGTCAATTCTCATGTACCATTGGACCGTCAAACACTCTCTCCCTAACGAAGTCAAACTAAGCACTCATCGATACTAAATATGTCCCCCAAAGAAAATATAAACTCCCCCTCAACAAATGATTTTTTTTTTTGTGTAGTATTCTCTTTTACCCCACTGCTGTTTGACGCGAACACTCGGACTGGATAGAGCCGAATCGATCCGGTTACTAGGCAAGTGGTCCAATACGAATGTCTTCACAAGATCTATCCACCTTTTTACGCGAACATGCGGACTGGATAGAGCCGAATGATCCGGTTACTCAGTGAACGTTCGGATAGACATTTTATCTCAACCACAACAATTGTATTTTCTTTTTCTTTTCCTCCTTTTTTTTTTTTTTGTTTATTTTGCATAGCATGACATATGAAACTTTGTATCCAACAATGATGCCAAAATAGTCAATCGCCTGGGGAAAAGACAAGACACACCCAGGTGCATGAGAATCAACTTTCTTCTTTAAATAATCTCTCTAACCTAGACGTGTAAACGGTGGCGATCATAGAGTCATAAAACATGCTACACCAAATGTCCGAATGCATCTCATGAGTGGAGTTAATAAGAATCGTGCATGCATTCCCAAAGAAGTACATCTATGTGAGTCTCATTAATGACTACTCATCCTTAAAAAAATATGCTAAGCCCCTTTTTTATTATGTTTATTTTTTTTATTTGGAGCAAAAATAAAAGCATCAACATGCAAGATCATGAACCTAAAACTTGCATATACCAAAATAAATAAAATAAAATGAAAGGTTTTTTTTTTTTAAAATAAATAACTAGAAAGACATGTTCACAAGTGTATATATAAAAAAAAAGAGCATACTTGGATGACAGGCAACACCAAACTTAATCAAACGACGTCGACTCTCTTCCAAATTTGTTTTCTTTTAGTGTTCGCACGTGAGAAGTGACCATGTGTGGTTGGTGTTTCACCAAATTTATCAGTCTCTCCATTATTTTTAGCCAAAGTTGACAAATTCTTAATTTCCTCGATGAGGTGAGAAGTTTGAATTGCCAACTGACCCAATTTCTTTTGAAAATTCTCATTTTTATTATTTTTGGGAGACCGTCGCACAACTTGAGGTCTCCCCACATTGGGTTGACCATACCGATCACTTTTATTAACAGGGGATACAAATAAATTCCCCGTTGTTCTCTGATTGTCTTTCCTAAGATCATAACAAAAAGGTCGAATGTGACCTTGGACACCACAGTAGTGGCAAATCATAGGATTAAACTTTTGAAATTGATTACTATTGGAAATCTTGTTAGTGATGGTTGGAGATTTAGTAGATGGTTCGGGTTTATCGCTCATCGCCTCATTTTTAGAAGTTTCAGATTTCACAAACTTGATTTCTCTCTTTGCGAACTCATTAGCCTTAGGATTCAGTGAAGGTGGATCAACGAACCCTAAGCCGCTTCTATTTCTAAAAGTACGTGTCATCTCGGCAATACGGGTTGCGCCACACTCATTACGCTTTATAGCCTCAGTGGCCTCCCTAAGGTCATGCTCTAATTCAAGAATCCTAACCTTAGACCCTTCAAGGGATTTTAAGGCATCCATACGCTCTTTCTCAATTTTGGCAAACTTATCAGCCAGATTAGCGCTATAGGTTTTTAATTTTTCAAGCTCAATGTCCCTAGATTCGATGTCCTCGTTAAGTTTGTTCCTCTCACCACAAACTCTTTCGATGACACTCATGAGTTCCTTCTTTTTCTTTTCTAATTTGACAGCCTTTTTAAACAATTGATCATAGGCCTCATGAATAGAGTCTATATCATCTTCACTATTTTCACAATCTTCGTCAGTCGAAACATATTTACTATCATCGCTAATAGTTGTAGAAAGATCAATTGTTTTAGGGGATGTGAGAGAGTTAATGTTGGCAACAAGCACAGAATATCTAGAGGGTTCAAAACCCCCATCACTACCTTCATCACTATCATCATCCCATGAAGCCTTGTACCCTTTGGCTTCTTTCTTTTTAAGAGTGTTTGCACACTCTGCTTGAATATGCCCAAAACCATGACACTCGTGACATTGTATGCCTAGGGGTTTCTTGGATTTATCTATAAAAGATTTCTTTTCATTATCCCTATAATTATAATTTTTACCCCTACTAGTTGAAGACGAAAAATTTTCAGATTTACGGAACTTGACAAATGTTTTGAATTTTTTAACGAAAGAGGCAAGCTCCTCTTCATCAAGATCATCGTCACTCTCTTGTGTCACAGAGGATTCTTCTTTAGAAGTTTTAAAAGCTATGCTTTTATTAGGCTTTAATGCAGGTTTCTTCGAAAGATGATTCAATTCAAATGTTTGAAGTTTACCAACAAGTTCCTCAAAAAGAATGTCATCAACTTTATCACTCTCTTCGATAGCAACTACCTTAGCCCTAAATCTCTCGGGAAGGGACCTAAGCACTTTTTGACAAACTTTAAGATTTGAGATTGGTTCTCCTAATGCATGAAAGGAATTAACGATGTCACTCAATTTAGTGATAAAACTATCAAAAGTTTCGTCTTCTTGCATTCTCAATTCTTCGAAACGTGTCGTAAGCATTTGTAGTTTTGAAGTTTTAACAGTTTTAGTACCCTCGTGGGTGACTTGGAGTATATCCCAAGCCTCTTTCGCAGTGGTGCATGCAGAAATACGACTAAACTCAGTTTTACTTAAAGAACCATAGATGGCTCCTAAGGCCTTGGAGTTTGCCTCAAAACTCTCATTGTCAGCAGAAATCCACTCAGTGTCCTCCTTTGGCCTCATTTTTTTAGTTGTAGCATCTTCTATGGTTGGGGCCTCATAGCCGTACCTAACAGATCTCCAAACCCTAACTCCTAGGGAACTCAAATGTGTGGTCATACGGGCTTTCCAATACGGATAATCGTTACCGTCGAAAAAGGGTGGCCTCGAGTTTGAGGCTCCCTCTCGTGGTGCGTTCATGTCCATTTATACCCAGAAATAAACTCAGGTGGTTAAACCTAAACAGAGCAACCGAGCTCTGATACCAATTGAAATTATGCGGAAGCGTTTAATTTACTCCTAGAGGGGGGGTGAATAGGAGTTTTGATAAAAATTACAATTCTTTAAGAAGAATAACCGATTAAAAATTACTTATCAAATAAAAAGCTGGTTAATTTTCTTGATTAATTCAATTTAACCAAACCACGAGTAGTGCAGTGAAAATAAATTGGAGACAAGATACGCACGATTTACGTGGAAAAACTTAGGGTCCTAAATAACCCTAAGTCAAAACCACGGCCTAACACTACTGCTTTATTCTATTAATTAAAAAGAAGTACAGATTGCGAAATAGCAAAAAGCCTTACCCCAAGCCTTTACCTATTCTCGCCAATCTCCGATGCTCCCAGAGCTTCTTCAAAATTCAATAGATGAACCACAGACCTCACGCCTGATCTCCGGATTCAACCGGCTCCGAATCAATCTCCAAAAGATTCGGCCACAGCAGTATAGGGCACCACGAACACGAACACCAAACGAACGGATGATATAAATAGTATTGCTTGAAAAATGTCATGCACAATAAAAGCTAGCAGTATATCTTCTTTATTGAATCAATGAACGTGGACTTCATGCTAGTAAACAAAATACATGAGTTTTCTTCCTTTCGGTTTTTTTCTCGTAAAAGAATAATGTGCATCCTTTATCAAGGATGTGCATCACAATTATATAGGCCTAGTAAATGCCGAACCCCAAAAATAATGTCTCGGAGATGCTTTCCAAAGAAAGATTAATAATAACCTTTTAATGACACCCATATATATGGAAAGACATACAAGAAAAAAAACGACGGTTGATAAATATATCTATTATATGGAAAACAGAATTTTTGGTGATTTTCAAAAGAAAATCTTCTTCTTCATATTAATATGTTTATGAGTATGGAAAGCGAATTTTCGGTAAGTAAAAAGAAAATTGTTTGATTGATATGGAAAGCGAATTTTCGGAGCATTTTATGGGAAAGGCAAATGTGCAGAAATATAATCTTTTTATAAAAATATATATATGCAAGATATGTTGTGCAATGCATTTATCTTTCACACAAATAGATTGATTTCGCAGCGGTCAATTTGGCGCAGATAATGAGAGGAGCATCGAGCGAGCAACTACCCCCTAAAAAAATTCTACCCATTACAATTTAAAACAAATATATGAATGATGGTTTTTGAACAACCCCGGAAAGTGCCAAAATATCTAACATTAGGAAGTAGTTAGGAATAATATCGATTGTTCTTTTAACAATCATCTGTTCGAAGTTCCCGTTACATTGTATTTGAAGTTGAAGACAATTTCGAAGTAAGTTTATCTTTGATTTGTTAATCGAAGTATCTT
This sequence comes from Vaccinium vitis-idaea, assembly GCA_963854785.1. NCBI lineage: Eukaryota > Viridiplantae > Streptophyta > Magnoliopsida > Ericales > Ericaceae > Vaccinium > Vaccinium vitis-idaea. Next base: position 5,660,738 of record OY978215.1, on the reverse strand, counting down.
GTTTCTTTATTGTTCTTTAATTTCCTAAGTATATTGGTTTACATTTCTTCTCTTTAAAAGAAAAATCCTCTTAATTGAGGTAGTTGAACCATTTAAAACACAATCGCCTGATTAGATTTGATTTTTCCAAAGTTAATCTGAGGGAGGAGATTGAAACTCTCTCTGGCACGCTCGCACTAAATAATTTTCCATTGTAAAGAAGTAAAAGAACCAAACAGCAGCTAATATTTCCAAGAACAATGGGAAGGAGGTGTGTGTGTTAAGCTTAAAAAATGAGAAGGGTATTTTGGACCTGTAATTTGTTGGTACCATGTATGTGGAATTATTTTTTTCCTTGTCATGTATTCGGTCATTTTGAAAAACCTTACCATGTAATTGGTATTATTAGTTTTAAAAACCATTTATTGGTCATTTTCCCTATCATTTTCCATGTGACTTTCCATCCCTTCCAACGGCCATTAGCCACACCAAGGAGACAACAGAACTTTGGTGCCCATATCAAATTTCAAAAAAGGATCTTCAATGATCGAACTTTGGTGCCCATGTCAACACATCAAACAGCTGAGACTAATTGATAATGTTAACACAGATTTGATAGTTTTGAGGGGGAAGTGTGGAATATGGGAAGTCATCCTAGCCATTGGTGCAAAATCTAAATTTAATCTCAACCATTAAAAGCCCCAAAAAGTTAGTTTGTAAGAAGATAATTAAAAAAAAAAAAAAAACCCCATTGTGTATTGTTATATGGATTAAAAAAAACGAAGGGTAAATTTCACTAACCTCTCTTGAGGTTTCTAATATATGCAGAAATCTCCCTTGAGGTTTATGAAATTACACTGACCTCCCTCACTTTACAAAATATTGTCGAGATTTTCTCATTCCATTAACTAAACACTAAACGCCATTAAAATTTGGTACTAAGTCTATTTTTCTTCCTATTATTAGTCTTGATTGTTAGATTTCTTGATTCGGTTGTTAGGCGTTTTATAGGTTGGCCTTTTTATCTAACAGTACTATGAACACAGATACAGGAAAAATGTGTAGGACTTATGACCGTGTCGTACCGAGTCAAAAATACATTTATAAAAACAAGGAATTAACTACTACTCCAGAGAATGGTGGCTAAGTCCGAGTGTCGATCCACAGAGACAAATTGGCTAAATTACATTATTTTCGATTGATTCATATTTTAATTCAGAAAAAATTCATGGGTTGATTTTCATTCTTAAAATAATTTAAACTAAAGAAAAGCAGTAATTGAATTGAGTGAAACTGGGGGAGAAAAATATCCAGGGTTCCGAATCCACCCTGACCGCGTAACAAGGTTATGTGTAAGCTAAGTTTATTATCCGAATCATAATTGTCAAGAAAATAATTGTGTTGTTGACAGGCATGGACTATCCCATAGCACGGACCGTCTCACTAGCACAACCCGTCTTTTTCACGGGATGTCCAGTGGCACGATCCGTCTTACGAGCATAACCCATCTCAGTCACCCAAGCACAAACACAGAAAGCCATTGCATAACTCGTATTTGTGAAGCATGCGTACAAATACTCAATTGATTGAAAGCATTAAAAATCGTTCCGTTCAATTGAAACAAAACGGATTCTAGTTATACAATCGATTCGAATAAATAGACCTAGAACCTATACATAAGCAAAAATTACTTGGAACGGAGCTTCGTCTTCCCCTAGATGAGGGACTTAGCCAGCCATGGAAGTTGAATTCTGGCCTCTGTCCGAAAATTGCCCCAAAAGGGTCTCTTCCTTCAATGAAAAATATCTCGGTCCCCCTGAAAAAATGTGTCAAGGCAGCATTATGTAGGCAGAGGGGAAGGTGAATGGGTAGCCTGGAGTCATGGACCAAGGTGCCGGATCATTTATGTTCCCACTGACATAAGACCATGCCAGAAGTAATTGCATCAGATACAAGCATAAACTTCACTGCTGAATGCCTTTCCTTGGTTTGCACAATTCCCATTTGAATAAACAAAGAATTCTTCCACTGGGACTTGATAATTGAACAAATTCTCGCCAGTTGCTCCACTGAGATTCAGTGATGGATTTCGGTGCTCTGAATAAACAATATCAATTGCCCTACCGGGTTTGTCATGCTCTCGACTGATGTTCAAAACAGAGTCCGATTGGGGCGCAAGTACAGTCAATCTTGTTATTTTAATGCCCGGAATGGTATGGTATGGTGCATGTAATTAATGAACTTGGCATGTGAATCGTAGGGAAAAATCTGATGTCAACAGGACTCCACAAGAATTGTTTTCCATTTTCAATTTCCAACCCCAGCCACTGACATGGATTAAATTAATCAATGAATTGTCCACCCATGTACACAATTGCATTGTTTATTCTTGGCAAAGTTTGGTCCGGGGATAGTGATCCGGAAGATGGGCTGCAAAAATAATTCAGTGCTACACGCTCACGTGACATGTAATTCTCTTAATTTAAGGCCAAATACGATATCCTGCTCTTGGAACCAACAATCACAAAACACAACAAAAGACATTAAATAAAATAATAAGAGACATAACAAATGTAAATTAGGCAGCCTAAATGTACACATTTTGGCACTTATCAACTTACATGTTCAAACATGCATCAGATGGTGCCATAGACCATTCCGGATACAGTTGTGTCTGAACTGTGTTCTTAGAATACTTTTCTTTTTTGATCTCTCGTTTGGGAATTAGCTTGCTCTTTAGTTGTTGAGTGATTGAAATGCCCTTCTTAGTCTTTTTCTTCTCTTTCTATTTTAGAATTTCTATGTATTGTGATATTTGTATCTAGGGATGCAAAGTTGCAAACGAGCAAAATCGACCCGAGGTTTAGGATATTCACTAGTTTTAAACGAACTCGAGCCGAGCTCGAGCCCATTGTGTATTGTTATATATATTATTACGACATATATACTCGAAATATCTCGACCCTCCATTTTATTAATCCCGATGTACATCACTGAAAGAAAAAATAAGGCCAATCAAATTAAATAATCATAACCCCACAATTAGACCAGCAATAGCTTGCGAGTAATGCACCGGCTGTTCAAGAAAAGAATGGAAGAGAATTACATCGTTTCAGGTATATATGTTTTAAGATAAAATCCAAATTTTGAAAAAAGAGTGCGATTTTTCAGAAAGATGTTGTGGACTGGATCAATAAAAAGAGGAAAAAGGAAAGAATTACATGCAGAACAAAGAGACATGACACACATTACCCTGATTCTCAATGCTCTGTTTTTCCCTGTTTTAGCTTGAATTCAGATTTTGGGTTGAGCCCAGAGGTACAGGCGCCTCTAGAGATACTCTACAATGTTAAAGAAGCCCGGAAATACACTTTGCCTTCTCGTATAGTCGAATTCAGGTACTCACTCATACCCACATATGTATTTATGTTACAGATTGAATGCATAAATACAAGTGTGAAAAAAAATAAAATAAAATACCCCTTTGCTACAAACAAGACAATTAGACAAATGAGAGAAGGTTGCCTTGTGAGTTTTGAGCTTAGTACGCAATGCAAACAATCGTATCCATCACCAATTGAAGGAAAGATGTCATTCGTCATTTCTAATCTAATGAACGAAAGATGTAGAGAACAAAAAAGGTAAGGATATGCTAAGATCTAGCTACGGTACAATTAGCGCCGTGTAGCCGTAGGCATTAAAGCAGCGGAGACGTGCTTGAAACTCATGGCCATATTCACTTCGCACTAAAAGATGTCGCAAGACTACCCCAATACACAACGAAATAACGGCAAAGCCATTGTATAAACTCGTGTTTTATATGCTTCATTCCCATATTGTGTTTGGACACCAGAAATTCGAGCTCCTACAATCACTCTGAAACTCATGCTTTTTGTGTGTGTGTGAGAGAGAGAGAGAGAGAGAGAAAGAGAGAGACAAACCAAGTTCAACCATTTTAGCCTAGGAGACGGACACCGATCAACCTACAACACCCTCGGTAGGCAGTGAATTTGTTTTAAGAAGACTGTGGTTTTCACAGGACTCGGATCAATATTTCAATTCGATTTACAGTTTTTATATTCTGTTGTTTCGGTTTCTGTCCATGAAATTTATTTACTGTTCATATTATCAATGAAATTGTTTTTTTGGGGTTCTATGCCGTTGTAATTTTTCCAACAGCACAAATAGAAAAAAAGAAAAAGGGCAGATACAACGTGTGAAGGGGGATAAAACATAAATTAGATGTGAAACGAAAACAGAACTGAGGATTCTCTTTTACTATAGGAAGGATCCATAAAAGAGAAATTATGTTCTAGAGTTTCAATGAGACGTTTGAAACCCATAATCAAAGTCCCCCTTATTTGTCTATTATAAGCCCAAATATAAAAAACCGTAAATTGTCAAATGGAGTATTGTTTTAACAAAAATGATTGCGACACAAACTTTGTGTCACAACAAAACCACAACCTCACTCACATGGGGTACAGGCTCCATATGGGCCCCACATGCGGGTCCCACAGCCCATGTAAGTGGGGTTGTGGCACAAAGTTTGTGTATGTATCATTATTTTTGTTTTAAATCCTATGGCAGGTAACCTGATTCCATAAATTACTACTAGTATTTATTTGTCTTCTTTTGTCAACAATGGGTCCATCTAGTACAGTGGTCAATGATATTTTATCCAATTCAACTACCCAAACTTGACCAGGAAAGTTTTCTCCTTCGGTTTGGAGGAAAGAAAGCACACTGCAAAGAAAAATTCTTGCATTTGCATCAGTACACAAGGAGGACTAATTCATCAAATTTCACATCTTAAATGTGGATCCGGTGGGTGTTGTGCGGTAGGTGTTGTGCGCCGTATTGTACGGTAAAACGACGTAATTTTTGGCACACATTTGAAGCTTCCAAAGACCTTGTTTGGAAGAAGAAAAAAGCCACTACAAAGTGCATAAACCCTAAACGCAAAGTGCCTAAACCAAAAGTGTCTAAATCTAAGAGCCTAAAACCATTATATCCTACCCCAAAGAGCCTAAATCCCCTAAAATTGAACCTCAAAATTAACTCTCCAAACAGAGCCTATTGAAGTGTACCAGAAAAATGAACAAAACTACGTCGTTTTGCCGCACAACAAGGCGCATAACATGTACCGCACAACACCTCCCGGATTCCTTAAATGCCAAATGACTTCTTTTGTTACTTAAATGCCAAAAATATGTGGATTGTTAGATTAATTTTGGTTTGGAAGCCGATCTACTAAGGACTCCCTCAAACAAAAATTCCGTGCGGACCAAGCCATTTTTCGACTTTCTGGATCAAATTTTGACGATCCGAACCGCTCAATGTTTTTAAAATGCATTTTCCAAGGTCATATAGCGTTTTTAACAAAAACTGTGTGGATCAAGCCCTTCCGGGTATTTTTTTTTGAAAATTTTCCGCATGGACCCTTAAAAATGCATTTTAAAAACATTGAGCGGTTCGGATCGTCAAAATTTGATCCGGAATGGTGAGGTCCGCACTCCCTTATCCTAAGGGAGTCCTCAATAGATCATTATTCATTTTGGTTTTATTCAAAAAAAATTAATTTTGACCACGGTTTTTTTATTTTTTAGATTCTTCTCGTCGAGACAGATCAATAATTCATGAAAATTTGACATAAAATTAATAAATGTAAATATTTTTTTAAATAAAGACAAAAGAAATATACTAAAAAACTGATTTCTCCTTTTTGACAAAGCAAGCCCAACTACCAAGAATTTCTTTCATTTTTCAAAGTTTTGGTATTGACACGTGGACGACTCACCCCACATAGGCGGCTCTACCTCACCTCCGAAACACAAACTCCCCATTTCTCCCCACAGCCATGGCTATCTTCAACTTCCAAATTCTGCTGCTGTATTCTTCTCTCTCCATCTTCTTCTGCTTTCTATTTCCTCAAACACATTCACTATCCTTCAACCTGACGAACATAGGCCCTCAACATGCGGGCGTGAACATAACAACATTCGGAGATGCCTATATCTCGCCCCTAGGCCTCCAACTCACCCCCGACGAACGCAGCAGCATTTTGCAGCAAAGAGCAGGAAAAGCCATTTACAAGGACCGCCTTTACCTTTGGAATAAATCCACTGGAAATCTGACAGATTTCTATACGCATTTCGTTTTTGTGATTGATTCGGGTATGACTCAAAGATTCGCCGATGGGCTCACCTTCTTTCTCGCTCCCGATGGGGCGAACGTCACAAAAGGTGCTGCAATGGGCCTCCCAATTGACCCAATTACGTTACTACCCACTAGCCCTTTTGTTGCTGTGGAGTTCGATACATATCTGAATGGTCCGCCTGTGGACCCGTTCAGTATCAGTCCCCGTACTCATGTAGGTATCGATGTCAATTCTCTTACATCAAATGTTACTGCTGTTTGGTACTGTAATGTAACTCACGGGATTCCAAATGAGGCTTGGATTAAGTATGATTCAAGTTCACACAATTTGAGTGTAGTTTTTACTGGCTCTACTAATACTACTAGAGTGGTAGATACCATTCACTTTATCGTGGATTTGAGGGATTACTTACCTGAATGGGTAACATTTGGGTTCTCAGCTGCAATAGGGGTAGATTTTGAGAAAAATAACGTAATATCATGGGAATTTAGTTCAAGTTTGCAAAGTAATGACACCAATAAGAATGTCACAGATCCTGTGGTTAATGACAAGAATAGAAATGTCACAGATCCAGTGGTTAATGATAGCAATAAAAATGTCACAGTGAACCCGCCAAAAAAATTCCCAACTGTAGCTTTGGTGGGAATTGTTGTCGGCTCAGGTGTTTTGCTTGTTGGCTTTGTTTGGGTTGGATTTGCTTTGTGGAAGAGAAGAAGTAGAGCAAATGAAGAAGATGAGTTTGAAGTTGAGATGTCCATGGAAAACGAATTCGAGTCCGGTAGCGGGCCAAAGAAATTTTCCTACGGCGAATTATCTCGGGCGACAAATAACTTTGAGGAGCAACAAAAGCTTGGAGAGGGAGGGTTCGGTGGAGTTTATAGTGGTTTCTTGAGGGAATTGAATACATATATTGCTGTTAAGAGGATATCAAAGGGGTCCAAACAAGGGATAAAGGAGTACGCAACGGAAGTGAAGATCATCAGCCGGTTGAGGCACAGGAATTTGGTGCAACTCATCGGTTGGTGCCACGAAAAGAAAGAGTTGTTACTTGTTTACGAGTTCATGGAAAATGGAAGCTTAGATTTCCATCTCTTCAAGGGGAAAAGCTTGTTGACGTGGGGAACAAGGTATAAAATTGCCCAAGGTCTAGCCTTGGCGTTGCTCTATCTACACGAAGAATGGGAGCAATGTGTGGTGCATAGGGACGTAAAATCAAGCAATGTGATGTTGGACTCCAATTTCAATGCCAAACTGGGAGATTTTGGGTTAGCTAGATTTGTCGATCATGAGAAAGGGCCCCAAACAACTGTGGTGGCGGGGACAATGGGGTACTTGGCACCAGAATGTGTGGTTACAGGTAAAGCTAGTAAAGAATCAGATGTCTACAGTTTTGGAGTGGTGGCGTTGGAAATAGCTTGTGGAAGAAAACCCTTTGATTTGAAGGTGCCAGAATGTCAAATGGGAATGGTGGAATGGGTTTGGGACCTCTATGGAATGGGAAGGTTACTTGAAGCAGCAGACCCGAAAATAGGCCCAGATTTCGATGAGCAAGAAATGGAGCGATTGATGATTGTTGGTCTTTGGTGTGCTCACCCGGATCACAATTTTCGGCCAAAAATCAGACAGGCTATTCATGTGCTTAATTTTGAAGCTCCATTGCCCATTCTCCCACAAAAACAGCCTGCACTTTCATTTTTTCCTCCTCCATTGAACAATATCACCACTAGTTCTGACACCAGCCAAAACCAACATTCAAGCCACAGTTACAACACAAATTCTTCCAAGTTCACCTCATCTTCTACTGCTTCATCCCTGACACCAGAGTGTCCCCAAAAGGTGGATGAATAAGGAAGAGTTATTGAAAAAGGGCGCTGCAGATTTCGAGATAATGTTTTTGGTCTTTTTTTTTTTGCGTATTATCATTGTATTTGTGTATCACAATGTGTCTTTTAAGTTTCTGGGGAATATTTATGAGTCCTTTTAGTTTTTAGTAGTCAAAGTATTTGGTTTATTAAGTTTAGAGTCTTGGAAGTTGGAATTTGTATTTCCTATGCTTGGAAGAATGTTTCAAGTTGTCTATTTACGTGTTGTGCCCTTGTCCTAGAAATGTGTTATTCCTCCACTGTGGAGATAGTTTTACCTTTAAGCTTCATTTGATTCGCGGATTGATATAGATGGGATTAATAATCCTGGGATTGGTAGTCCCGGACTATTTATCCTGTTATTAATTTCATCTCAAAGTCTACCCAATCCCATGTTTGATTCAAGTGGGATTATTTATGAGATAACTTTTTTAATATCAAAAACGATTTTTTTTGAAAAAAATAAAAGAATAAAAAAGACTTTAAAAGAAAATCACTTTTTAATGAAAACAGCTTTTGAAAAACATTTATTTTGAAAAAATAAAGTTTTGAAACAATTTTTTTGAAATAAGAAAATTTAAAAAACATTTTTTGGATAATAAAACTAGTTTTTGAAAAGTATTGTTTTGAAAACAGTTATTTGGAAAAAACAATTTTGAAAGCAGATTTTTTTTTTAAAAAATTTTATTAAAAAACATTTGAAAATACTTTTTGAAAACAATCACAATCATTTTCTTTTTTGAAAAAAAACATTTTTGAAATCATTTTTTTTTTAAATTAAGTTTCTGAAAAATATTAATTCCCAAAATAAGTGTTGAAAAAATAATCTTTTTTAAATATTATTTCCAAAATATTTTTTTTGATATATTATTTCGGAAAACCTTTTTTTTTAAATTAAAGTTTTTGAAAAACATTTTTTCAAAAAAAATATAATTCAAAGGCTTTTTTTGAACAATTCCAATACATCATCCTAATATTTTCGAAAACAATACCATATTTGTTAATCATACTCAATCCCACCTCCCTTCTGGGATTATATAATACCCATCATATAGGGTTCAAAATAATCCCGAAATTAGTAATCCTGAGAGTCATTTGGGAACCAAACGTGGAATATCTCAGGAAGTGGTACAGTTAGTCCTATCGCAGACAGTTAATCTGCGAATCGAACGAGGCCTTATGGATGCCATAAGGTTTGAGGGTGTTCCACTAACAAAAAACTATTTTTCCAAACACCGAGACAGGTCATTTTCTCACAATACATCACATAAAAAACCGTGAAAAATCAAATTTTTCAAAAAACTGGGTTATTGGAACACCGGGGGAAAGTAATCTAAAACGTTTACCTTATGCAGTAGGCAGTGGTGGAGCTATATAGGGGCCGAAGGTCCCCCCAATTTTCTATTTTGGAGTATATTTTTGCATTGATATTTTTTATAGTCATTTTAAAAAATAATAAAATCTCAAAAAGTAAGAAAAAAATTTATCTCAAAAATACTAAATTATGGTGAATGATAGTGTGTAATAACAATACTGTATTCGTTGAATGATACGATAACAATAGTACTTAAGATCAATTTTTCAATTTATCATAACCATGCCATTAAAACTCAAATGACTAGATTAGTCTTGAAAATCATTGAACTAAAATTTCTTTCATAATTAGAACCCCTCCATCTTCGACTCCTGGCTCCGCCATTGGCGGCAGGCTACATTGTTCTCTAAGTTTTACCCTATACTTGATATCATAGCCCAACAATCGAAGACTACTTGCGTAGCTTGAACATATATGTAGCTCCAGCTAGATACCAAGTATGAGGAGAATCTGATGTATGGAGGTAAATCCTACTTCTTCTAATGAGATTATTTGATGATCATCATGCTAACAATAACTTCTTAAGGTCGGGTATGAAAATTTGGGAAAGAGCAAAAGGATGTCAACAAATATGATTTGTTTCGATCATGAATTTGTAGGGCTTTCATGGAGAGAAAGGAAAGCAGCGAAAAAAAAAATTCCTTTGCTTCGTTACCGTGTTTCTTTGACTAATAATTCCATCCATAGATCGTGGCCTAAACACCATCTGTATGCTCAATGGCATTGGAGAGGCTCAAATCATTCAGATTTGTTTAGATTTGGCACTATTTTCATTGTAGAAGTAAAGCGTCATTTTTAACTGTTGACAAAGTTAAGAAGAGAGAGAATTCTAGGGAAAAAAGTGTCCCTCCGTCGAAGGTAAGATTACTGAGTAAAGTTTTTTTTTTTTTTAATAATCAGGTGTCCGGGCCAGTTTTCGCGCACCTTGACTAATCCTTGGAGACCAATCTCACCGTCCACTAGTGGGGGGCCCATTTAAAGCCAGAGCAAAGCTCTATATGGACTGACTCAAAAGGAGTTAATAGCACCTAAGAGGTTTCGAACCTGAGACCTTAGCAGGGAGCAAACATCTATGTCCCAAGCCTTGACTGAGTAAAGTTGACTCTTTACAATATTCTTGATCATTCACATGCTACTAGCTATCAATCAAATGTTAAGATTGCTACTTATCCTGAGGCACTCGGTGCCGACACTTTGGTATTTAGCAGCGTGAAACTACATGTACATTCTAATCAAATCGGGTTATCCATCTGAAGAAAAATACAGCCCGTCATCCCTCATGCCAGCAGCACCAAGACTGAACTTGGGAGCATTCTTCGCAGCCTAAAGCTATGAGAGAACAGAGGATTCAAAGGAGTTGAAGTGGAGTCAAACTCGGCAATATAGTCAAGTCAATCACATAGGATGGAGATGCAACTCTCAAGTACAGAGCTTTGGTAGATGATTGAACATAAGCTCCAAGATCCAAAATGTCCATCACTGAGATACCCAGACAAGCGAATGGATGTGCTGACAACTTACCTAAACTCAAGCACAACAAGCCTTGTAGAATCAGAGTTCTACAAAAAAAATGTTCGCACCATCTAAAAAAATGCCTTATATGTGCAACCAATCCCTTCAAATAATAGAGTATAATCTTCCATGATCTAAAGCCCCTCATGCCTACAATGTTTTGATAGCTAGATATTCGCACAATATAGTAGATTAGACTAATCTATTTTGCTGTGAAAATGTCAAAGCCAGGTTAATATTTGTGACAGTAGATTGGCAATAAAAATCCATAGTTTTATGGGTGACATGAAAATAGACAACTAAAGGCACAAAAAAACTTGCCTAAAAAGAACAACCCACGATGTAGAATCGTACCTCTAAGGGTATTTTTAGTGCACTACCTAAAAGAGTTTCCTAAAGTGTCCTCACTAGTTACCTAAGAAAAACTCAAAAAATGGTATCTAGTGCACAAAAATTGACTTCCTAAAATCATAGGTGGCACCCCTCACTACCTAAAGTGCCCTAAGTGACTACCTAAATTTGGGAAGAGACTTAAGGAGAGAGATAGAAAGAAGGGAAGGAGAGGAGAATTTTGTGGGACCACTTGGCACCCGTCACACACTTAAATGTGTCCCACTCTAAGGCCCTGTTTGGATGCCGGATTTGCACCCGGATATGCCAAGCCCCTGATTTGTTATCCAGGTCCCTCCCATTAATCCGGCGTTTGGAATGCAATTCTCTCCCCCAGATTTGTGTTACTGTTTGGATTGTAAATCCACCTCAGGGGTGATTTGCGAATGACAGGGTGACCCCTGTCGTTGACAAATCCGGGTGTATTTCGACGTTTTTGGTACGATTTTACCCCTCTAAATCCACCCTCTCCTACGCGTATGAGTAGATTTATTTTTTCTCCTTTCTATTTCTGATTTTAGGACTCAGAGAGATGCCGATGCATATTCCTCGTGATTGAAATGCAAACTGGTAAGATGTCTTACAAGTACTTTGTTCCTGAACCAGATTGAAACAAAAACGTATAAATATGTTTGTATATTAGATTTTTAGTAAGTAATTTGTGTGATCCAGAGCTTGGATTCGTAAAAAATGGAGTTTTCCGGCCTAATGGAGTTTTCCGACAATTCTTTAACCTGCCGGACTGCCACACGGTCAACCGGGTGGACTGCCGCTCATCCTTCCGGCCCACCATTTTGGGCCACATCTGTGGTCCTTTTTTTTTTTTTGGCCCAGCAAACCATTTTGAGTGCAAAATGTTAAATTGTTGAAAAAAAGTTAGAATAATTAAATGCAAGACTACTCAGAAATTGTATCCAATTAACATCTACTTTTTGTGAAAAAAAAGATAGAAAATTGTTTTTCTCTTAGACCACTTAGAATAATTAAATTGAAGGGTTTTACTTTAATTTTTTTTCACTTTCTCATTAATTTTATAATTTTTTTCTTAATATTTTTAACATCTAATGTAGTTTAGATATAATAATGTATTTTTTTTGTATTTATTGTTAGTATTACGTATTTATTCTAATTATAAACAAATTAATTCATTTTGTTTATTAAATTAATAAATGGGGGTAATTCAGTCATTTGTCATATTATCCTATCAAATCCACCCTCCAAATCTCCCTTCTAAAAAAATCATCCAAACACCTCATTTGCAAATTCACCCTTCTTAGGAGGTGGGCCCACCCTCATTTCAAATCCACCCTCAAATCCACCCTCATTACAAATCAACCCAAAATCAAATCCGGCATCCAAACGGGCCGTAAAAGATAATGAACACTTTTAGGGAGCCCCATTAAAGTTCATTTCTCTTTAGCTAACTAACTAAGTTATTAGCACACAAAATAGGGTCCCACACGTGCTTAGGTGTACACTTTATCAAAATATTTTGGGTAAATTACACTGACCTCCCCTGAGGTTTCTGACTTGTACACTGACCACCCCTACTTTATCTGAAATAGCACTGACCTCCCCTGAATTTTATATTTTAGTATCAAAAGCACCCTTCAACAGTACCGATGGGTACCGACGGCGCCAGAGACCCCCTTGTGGGTCCCCGGCGCCGTCGGTACCCGTCGGTACTGTTGAAGGGTGCTTTTGATACTAAAATATAAAACTCAGGGGAGGTCAGTGCTATTTCAGATAAAGTAGGGGTGGTCAGTGTACAAGTCAGAAACCTCAGGGGAGGTCAGTGTAATTTGCCCATTATTTTAGGAAGTGCACTGGAGATGTTCTAAAAGACATCCAGAAGCAAAATACAAATTGCAAAAATCTATACACCACACTCGCAAAAATAGAGGGGGAATAATTCCTTACCAGAGAGATAGAGAGAGAGTTCTTGGTAGCGAGAGAGGAGTTAGGCGGACCCAAAAGAACGAGTCACATTCCCTTGGCTCTTCTCACGCAATAGCCACCGCGACTAAAGCTTCCTCAAATCTGTGGTGAAGACATTGACGACTTTGTTAGGGTAGAGAGAGCAGACGAAGTTCTATATAAGAGAAGATCTGCTAGGGTTTCAGGCTCTGTTTAGAAGTTAGGAGAGAAAGGGAAAAGAGGAGAAAATAATGAAGGGGAAAATGAGAGAGAAGATTGAAGAGAAATTTGAGAGGAAAGTTGAGTTAGAATTTAAAATTTTCCATCTCATTTTTCAAGAACCAACGAGGATGAGAGTTTTTTTTAACATTTTCCTTTCCTTTCAACATCTTTTCTTAATTTCCAAACAGAGCCTCAAATTTTCATACGCTGGAAATGGGAGGAAGCGAGAAAGAGAGAAACAAAAAGTCCAAAGGGTACAATAAAATCATCAAATCAAATGTGTTTCATGCTAGGTTGAACGGATAAACCTGGGGGTACAGAAAATGTACAAAGCGCTCTCGGGGACCCACTTTTGGGTCCCACACGAGTGATCCGAACCGTTCATTGTTCTTAAAACATTTTTCCGAGGGGGCCCATAAAAAATCAGCTCAATCGGACGGTTAGAAGTGCGTGAATCAAAGTCTCACCGTTCCAAATACGGTTCGGATCACTCGTGTGGGACCCAAAAGTGGGTCCCCGAGAGCGCTCTGTACCATTTCTGTACCTCACCTTCGGTACCCATAGCAGGGTCCAGGTTGAACGGCTGAATTGCAACACATATAAAGGCTGAAACTAACATTAACACAAGTTTGATAGTTTTGAGGCGAAGTGTGGAATATGGGAAGTCATCATAGCCATTGCTGCAAATCCAAATTCAATCTCAACCATTAAAAATACCTAAACATTAGTTTGTGAGGAAATAATTCAAAAAACTTATTGTCCTGTTCGTTTCCCAGTTTAGTTTTAGTTTTGATGATATCATAATTTTTCTCATTTCTTTCTCTATCTCTGTTCACTCATTACACACTTATGACATCATCAAAACTAAACTATCTAACAAAACACGCCTATATAGTTTAAAAAAATACTACTAAAAAAAATAAAAAATGTGGGTTGCTTGCGGTTCAGTGGTAATTTAGCTGATATTTCAGGGCAAACTAAAATGTCTGATTTCCCGCCCAGAATTCGGACCGACCACTAAAAAAGTGCTACTCCCAATACTCTAGCCTTCACTTCTCTGCTGCTCTCTCTAGCTTCCCCTTCTCTCTCTACACCTCTCTCTCTCCAAAAAATTCCAGGTTCGTCCAGCTTCCGTCATTGTCGTCACGTAGGTTTTATGTATGCGAATACTATCACTCTCTAACCTAAATACCACACCATCGAAGATTTCCCCGATTTTTCCAAGACAGGGAAACCCTAATTTTTAGCAATTTCTTGTGTGTATTTTCTTTGTTGTTGTCGTTTAAAGATATGGAGGCTGGAGATATGGCGCTTGAGAATGAGGTGAAGAACGAAGCCCCAGTGGAGTCTCCGACCTCCGTACTTGAAGACGAGGTTTGGCCTCGTTTTATGGTCCCTGTTTGCTGTTTCTCTTTCTCTCACTGTATACATTTCCTAGTTTGGTATTCTATCGTCTGTTTGTGAAATGGAACCGGATCTGTACATTTATTTCCGGTTAAGGTTATTTTATGCGTTTGATTATTTTTAGGGGGGTTTGATTTGGGTCCATGAGAGTTTCTGATTTGCTTATATAGATACTCTGTGTATATTGTTCTGTTATGGCGAAGAAAATAAGAAAACCTCGGAATGATTTGGTGTTTTATTTGATATTCAGTTGTGACGATGGAAAAGACTTGAGGTACGGCTGCGTTTGGAGTGTCTAAAAAAGTTGGTTTCTTGTTTGACTTAGTGGACTTCTTTTTTAGTTCTCCGTCAAAACTCTTTTAGTTCTGGTTTGTTTGAAAAGTGAACTCAGAAATGTGCTAATATAATGGGATCTTTTTGAAAAAGTTTGGTGAAAACAAAAATAGTCATATCCAGAAAAAAGTCCAGCAAATATGGATGCGTTTTGAAAACCTTGTTCTTTTGACATTTCAAACACAGCCTAAAGAGCTCTTTTCTTGGGAAACTAAAAGTAAGGTATCAGTTCAGCGCCTTCATAGTTCTAGGTACTAAAGCTAGTAAAAAGGTTATTCAGCTGTATCCTTTATAATGCTGCACTGGTGGGACACTTGTTTATGTGGCTGTGTGAAGTACGAACAGTTGCTTTTTATTCCTAGTTTTTAGTTCTGCATTACATTTCCTGCATTTTTAGTTCTGCGTCTCATATACATTGCTCTACACTCCACATGAAGGATATATCCAATGAGGAAATTGGAGTCAAATTGGAGGAGGAAATACTTCTTGATGCAAAAAACGGAGATTCTTCACTTGTATCAAGAACTATGGCTGAGGAGGAGGAGAAGTTGCTGGAATCCCGGATGAAGGAAGAAGGAGAAAAAGATCCCACAGAGGCACCGCGCTTGAATGATACCCAGTTCACTAAACTGGATGAACTGCTGACACAAACGCAGCTTTACTCAAAATTTCTGCTAGAGAAAATGGATGATATTACAAATGTATCCACTCGTGCCTTTTCTAGAGAAAACTTTTACGTTGTCATTCTTTTCTCTTATGCGGAACTGATAAGTAGTTATGAATGATTATCCTAGAATGGAGTGGAGGAAGATGATGACACTGGTAAAGGGAAAAAGAGAGTCCGTGGTTTGAAAAGAAAAGCGGCAACAAGCTACAACAATGTATGACTTTCTTTCTGTCGTCTAATTTCATCTGATTTTGATATAGGAATTTTGCAGTCTGTATTACCTGCACCCTTCATGCTCCATTTTGGAGCTTAATCTTTGAGCTCCATGTTCTTCCTACACATAAAAATACTAGGTGGGATTTTGTATTTGCACCAGTATGGGTAATTTGTTTGCTCTTTGGATTTCCTGGACACAAACTTCTACCCAAGCTCATGCCATGGTCCATGCAGTATTCCTCTATATAGTTTTTTGGCGGAATGCAATTCATGCTGCTATACATCTCTTAAGCTTCTGAGTTTAACTGATGGGACAATAACGGTTCCTGTGATGCGTTATGCAAGTTTGTGAGCCCTTTTGGGAAAATTAAGCTTATTTTAAACCATTAAACCTGCACTGAAGGCAATCCATGCTATATGAGTGGAATAGTTTTGACTTGTACAATTTGTACACGGAATATGGTCATAAAATGGAAGAACTATGATATAATGTTGTCTGAGTAGAACAGTTGCGGTAGTGTTGGGATTTATACATTCAGACTGAGTAATGCTTCTGATAAAACAAAAGATATTCAGCTGTCATGGTTAATTTGTTCCTGTTAATTTCAATACATTGTACTTCTCAATTTGTAATTGCTGCCTTGCTGGAGTCTGGTATCTTTGGCATGTTAGGTTCATCGTATTACTGTTTCATGACGAGGATCCCCTAATATTTCCATTTTGTGAGCGAGTTGGGACACCTGTTTTTTCCTGCGTGAATCAAACCTTTGGTGTATCAAGTGTCACTCGATAACATGCAGCCTGGCTACGCTAAATCATGGACAGAGTTTGGATGAAACTTTTTTTGCTGAGCTTTTTGATCTGGCTTCTCGCAACTCCTTTGTCGTGATCTGTAGATACAGTTCTGTTTTATTGATGGTTCGTCCGGACCAATACCCTTTATAGATCAGTATATGATATTATGATCATTTGATTTGTTCTGGGTCCTGTTTGAGTGTTACCTTTGGTTTCATACTTTTTGGTCTTCTTGTTTTGTGGGGATAATTTTTCCTTGTCAACTTATTTCTTGGCCTGCAAAACAATATGACACGTGGGAACTTTTATCCCTCTCAGAGAAAGGCCAAGAGAGCTGTTGCAGCCATGCTTACGAGATCTAAGGAAGGCACTGATCCTGACGATATGAACCTTACTGAGGAGGAGAAAGCTGAGAAGGAGCAAGCTGAACTGGTACCCTTATTGACAGGTGGTAAGTTAAAGTCCTATCAGATTAAAGGTGTGAAGTGGCTGATCTCCCTTTGGCAAAATGGACTGAATGGCATCCTCGCGGATCAAATGGGGCTTGGGAAGACAATTCAAACTATTGGTTTTCTTGCACATTTAAAAGGGGAGGGATTGGATGGGCCATATTTGGTCATTGCTCCACTATCTACGCTCTCAAATTGGGTTAATGAAATATCAAGGTAAAATTTCCTTGGGAGTCCTTATTGTACTAATGGGCCCTAATGATTGGATAGATGGTTTGACCTTACTGAATCTTTTTCTTTGGTGAATTAGCTTAGATCATGGACTCTATTTCTTTTTGTGGTCCTGTAATACTGAAACTCTGTTGGACTTACTCCTTCTCCTTTCTGTTGAAAGGTTTACGCCGTCAGTGAATTCAATTATCTACCATGGCAATAAGAAAGAAAGGGAGGAGTTACGGAGAAAGTTCATGCCGAGAACAATAACTCCCAAATTCCCCATCGTAGTTACTTCATACGAGGTTGCACTTTCTGATGCCCAAAAACACTTAAGGCATTATAACTGGAAGTATATAGTGGTGGATGAGGTAAACAGTAAACTCTCTCTCTTTCTCTCTCTGAGTTGTAAGCAGATCCTTAAGCTTTGCATTTTCTAATGGACACTTCTGCTCTCATATCTGAACCATCTATCTTCATCTGGAAGGGACACCGGCTGAAAAACTCAAAATGCAAATTATTCAAGGCATTGAAGCTTTTACCAGTTGAAAACAAGCTTCTATTGACTGGAACTCCTCTGCAGAACAATTTGGCAGAACTTTGGTCATTATTGAACTTCATTCTGCCTGATATATTCTCATCCCATGAAGAATTTGAGTCATGGTTAGTATGTTATTGGCTGTTCTTGCTTTCCTTGTTCTTCATAGTTGAAATATGTGATTTATGATACTCTTTGACCCTTAGTACATAGAAGCTCCCTGGTTGGAAGCGGCGAGGGAATACTTAATAAATAAATATACATATGAATAAACCTATACATATTTATATGTGTTGTACAAATGTTTCATAGTTGCAAAAGGAGCGCGTATATAAACATTTTATATGTATAAACATGAGTGAGAAATGACATCCCAATAGATTCTTTTATGCTAAATAGATGGACTCAACACGTAGATAAGTAATAGATTTGAGATGAGAAAGAGAGAGTCCTAAATTTTTTTTTACTTATTTTTCTTTTTCTTCTTCCTTGCATATAAAAAAAGTGAGAATTTCGTCCTTAAGATTAGTCAAGGTTCTAAAACTCGCTAGGCGCTCCTAGGGCGGCCGGGCACC
Organism: Vaccinium vitis-idaea; assembly: GCA_963854785.1. Lineage (NCBI taxonomy): Eukaryota > Viridiplantae > Streptophyta > Magnoliopsida > Ericales > Ericaceae > Vaccinium > Vaccinium vitis-idaea. The sequence continues at coordinate 5,642,131 of OY978215.1, read as the reverse complement.
TTCTAGCTTTCAGGGCCGAGTACTTGGCGCCTAGTTAGGATAGTCGTCTAGTTGAGCTAGTCGGGCTAGTCGGCGAGGGGCCTTCTAGCACCTAGGCGGTGAGTACTCGGCCTTCCAGACCTTCTTTTAGAACACTGAAATTAGTATGGAACAAGGTTAGTGTGGAAGCCCCCATCCTATTTAGGAGCGGGTTCCCATCTGGATGGGAGCGAGCTACTGAAGAGCTTGTCTCGAGAGTGAGGATTCGAGCTCCCGTCTTGAGAGCGCACCCATTTTAGAAGGATCTTGCTACTAAGCTTTGACCTCTCTCATTATATTTACTGAATTTATTCTATTCTTCTTAATAAACTGCTCTGACCATTACTCAGAGATTCCAAACTCTGCAGAGGTTACTATATGTTTTTATACACTGATTAGCATTTAAATCCTGAAAGAATTTTATTCATGTTATTTCAAAACAGGTCATCTGAGGCAGTCTTCCTAGACAGTAATCAAGTTCTGCAAGTAATTGCAGATAACCATGACTGCCATTTAAAGGATTAGCTATTGTCTACATATTGTAAACCATAGAGGACATGTTGAAATAGTTAGTTATCTCAGTTCTGTAGGTTCTCTGCTCTAGTTAGCTATCCATAATTCCATATTGTCTTAGAGAACTGTGTTTGTAAAGAAATAGAGGATTTCATTAAGCGCTTATTGGGAAACTTTATATCCTCTTATTTGGATTAAATTGTAAAATGAACAACTGTGCTATGGAATCTAAGATAATTCAAGTAGTCACCATATATTTCGAGTAATTGGTCTGCAAAACTGATCCATTTCCTGAAGGATTTGACCTATGGTGCAGCAATGTTTTCCCGCATGGAATGTTGTTGGAGTTGGTTCCACAGAGTCGGCCTTGTTAAGGAGTTTTTATCCATTTGAGCTTTTATGATGTTGTTTTACGAGTAAAACCAAGCTCCAGTTAATATTTGGTTTACTTGCCTTGCCCTTGCTACAAATTAACATTTGGGTCAAATGTTTAGGTTTGATCTTTCGGGGAAGTGCAGCAATGAAGCCACGAAGGAGGAGGTTGAAGAGAACAGAAAAGCCCAAGTGTGTACACGTTTCTGGGTTTGGATGTTTTCCCTTGCTTTCTCTAACCTTTTAAGGGTTGTAAGGATGTTTTTAATACTGGCAGGTGGTGGCAAAACTCCATGCCATCTTGCGTCCCTTTCTCCTTCGAAGAATGAAATCAGATGTTGAGCAGACACTTCCTCGAAAAAAAGAGATTATCTTATATGCTACCATGACTGAGCATCAAAAGAACTTCAAGGACCATCTAATTAATAAGACACTCGAAACTTATTTGCGGGAGAAGGTGGATACTGGTAAGAGATTTGCTTTGCGTAAGAGCTCCTTTGCCTAATATACTAACGAGGGTTCTGAGAATATATCAAATTTAGTTGGGATGAAATGGAAGCTGTCAGTTTGGAAGTTGTACGTTTCCTTTTTAACTTGTAGTTGTGTGCTTGTTTATCCTTGGTAAATCTACCGGGTTTTGTCCAGCATATTGATGGAGTATGGTTTGCTTCAGATAGCAATTCTGAATGCTTCTGTGCTGGAGTGAAATTAGATGTGCTTTTAAGTTTGTGACCAGGTTTAGCTGAGAGAAGTGTAACGGTGACTTAGTTTGAGATGGTATCATGTTGTCATCCATGCAAGTTTTGCAGTTTACACTTTAATGTTCTTTGTGGTTCCAGGCTTCAGCCTTGGTATGGTATTTGGCGAGCACTCATGGTATACATATGCTATAGATTCAGTTCAAATACTCAATTCATTCTGGATATTTTTCTGCATATTGTAACTGGATACTCCTACCTAATCATTGTCTGATGAATCTGATCTCTTTTCTGAAGTATGTTTTACAAACTCCTCTGCTAAGTTTGAGTTACAAATGGCAGGACGTGGTATGAAAGGGAAGCTCAATAACGTGATGCTTCAGCTTAGGAAGAACTGCTACCATCCCGATCTCTTGGAGTCAGCGTTTGATGGCTCCTGTATGTCTCTTGTAACTTGAATTACATCCTAAGCATTTTGGAGTTCCACAATTTTGAGAAATTTTCGTGCTTGGCTTTCATGACAGATAACTATCCACCTGTAGAGCAGATAGTTAGTCAGTGTGGAAAGTTTCAGTTGCTGGACAGATTAATGGGAAAGCTGTTAGCTCGCAAGCACAAAGTAAGTTGGAAAGTAACGTAGTCAGTCCTTTTCTCATAGGTTGAATAATTTTTCATATATTTGTCTTGGCAAACAGGTGCTGATCTTCTCTCAGTGGACCAAGATTTTGGATATAATGGACTACTATTTTTATGAAAAGGGATTTGAAGTTTGTAGAATTGATGGTAGTGTGAAACTGGATGATAGGAGAAGACAGGTAAGTGCTAGACTGTAAAATTGAATGAGTTCTCTAATCAGCTTTGTACTGTTGCGGACATGGTATTTTCTTTTTTTGATAATCATGGTATTGAGTTTGTCTGTGGAAATTGTGGCTCTTCCAAGATGGTTGTATGTTTTTGACTTGCTTGTACAGTTCGGTCCATAAAATGCGACAATGGAATCTATACACTTGAGGGTGATGGTACCACTAAGCTGGGAAGCTGTAAATTATCTTTGATTTCTACTAATACCTGTTCTTTGTTTTTGGATTCAGGACATATTAGCATTGAGGGTGTATTTATCTCTGAAACTTTTGTGCTTGGTTTTGCATGATGTAAATTCACGTCTTTTTTTACATTCCCATTTGAAGTTCATGAGCTTGGACCTGGTGATATTTTATACTGATTTTCCCCATCTTTTGTACTTTATTTAAGCAGAAGTCTTATTTTTTCTTTCCCAATTTGTCCCTTCATTTTATTTTCAGCAAAATGTCTCTTTCTGATGTCCACTTATTTTTATGTTTTTTTTTGGGTAAGTTAAAGATTTTATTGAATAAGTTAAAGATTTTATTGAAGGAACCTGAGCATACAGGAGCTAAGGGGCATAATCAAACAACAGAAAGAAACAACAACAAAACACAACCAAACTCCAACGTCCTGAGAGAAGCTTAACGACTTAATTGCAAAAGAGAACACCTCCTAGAACCAAAGACCCTGCTGCTAATGGCCCAATTGCTGCATAGAAGCCTATTAGCATCTGTATTATTTAAAGATGTCCAAGAACTGATCACGGCCCTAACATTCATCTCACCCGACTCATAGAAGAACTAGCACCTTGAAAATCCTAGTGTTTCTCTCCCTCCATATGTGGTACATAAAAGCTGCTAAAGACAGCTTATAAACCAAATCCTGGAGAGATTTCCTAACTTTGTTCACAGCTGCCCATCTTATTTCATCTCCAAGGCTCAATCCAGGTCTACTCACATCATTTTTGGCCAGGAAAGAATATCAAATCCCAGAGGAAAATGAGCAAGTAAAGAATGCTCATGGGATCAGAAAACAAACCCCCCAATTTCACAATCTATCCCTTGTTGAAAGCCTTCCCAGAATAATCATCCACTGAATAACACTGAACGTCTGGTGACAGAATGTTGAAACCAAACCACCTTCTGCCACTCAAATTTAGGACCAGAGATCCTGAGGGAGTTCAAGCAGATCGCACAGAATAAACACAATTAGCAATCAGAGTTCACACAACTGAATCTTCTTATTAGGAAGAAATCTAGCAGGGGTCTGATCAGTGATATCCCTAACAACAGGATTCCTGGTTCTATTCCATTTCCATCCACTAGAACCTAGTGGAAGCAACTCTAGCATTAAGGGACCAGCCTATATTGAACACCACTCTATCCCCATACCTGTGATTCTGTGAATGAAAGGGTCCGGATGATGCCAATTGACAACCTAAAAAAAGGTATTAACCGCATTACTAAAAACATACTTGATCCAGATTTTCACAATGGGCCCAGGCTGCAAATTTTTCCTCCCAAACCAAGTAGCAGTTGGAGGACGTTGCAATGTCCCTTATGACATACATTTGAATCCACCTAACCCGCTGGGTGTCAGCTTTTCTATAGCAGTTTTACTAATGAGCCTTCTTATTTCTATCTAACTAGGGATACAGTAGCTGACTTACACATAGAATTAATGCCACTAAGAAAAGGAGAAGTCCCTCAATATTCAAGAACCAAGCAACCATCATGGTACTTTAAGCCCTCTACTAACTTCTAAAATTTACATTTTCAACTTTTTGAAATTGCATTCTGGCATTCTAATATTCCCTGCGTGTACCTCTCGCACTCCCGAGAGTGCAACTGAGAAGGTAAAAAAAATAAAAATAGGAAACATGATTTCGCGTCTCCGACATGTGTATGAAGCGTATCCTCATGTTTCTGCGTTCGACAGATGATGCCTCTACAAGTGTGTTTCTTAGTGTTGAATAGTCATTGCAGTTTTGGTTTCTTGTTGATGATTTTATAATGAAGGATGGTGTTTATTTTCTTCCTATCTTATTCGCTATCAGATTGGGACATAAGGCTTGGTTTGGTTTGGTTATCTTATTTGCTATCAAGTCTTTGTTCTTCTCAACTGCCATACCTTCTACTGTTCACTGTTAATGTTTTTTAATGCTAATGGGAGTTTAACATACAGATCCAGGAGTTCAATGATGTGAACAGTAATTACAGAATATTTCTTCTAAGTACTAGGGCTGGTGGTCTGGGTATCAATCTTACTGCAGCCGACACCTGCATTCTATATGACAGTGACTGGGTACCTTCTTTTTATTGAAGTCTCATTCTTGTTTTTTGTTTCTGTTGTTTTGTGCCACATCTTACTTTACTTTTGTTTGTTCCTCTTTGGAGGCATTTGGCATTCTTGATTGTTTAAGTAAGAGTTGTTGCTTTTGCATCCCAGAATCCTCAAATGGATTTACAAGCGATGGATCGATGTCATAGAATAGGTCAGACGAAGCCTGTTCACGTTTACAGGCTGGCAACTGCTCTCTCAGTCGAGGTATTTTAGAGATACCTTGTGTTTGTTTTTGTTTGTATATGGAGTAATATGCTTCACTGTCTTTTATTGTGGATAAACTGAAGATTGTTTGTTACCAGGGTAGGATTTTGAAAAGAGCTTTCAGTAAATTAAAGCTTGAGCATGTGGTGATTGGGAAAGGGCAATTTCAGCAAGAAGCAACCAAGTCTATTGGTACAAATGACATGGAGGTTTGTGATACTTGATGAAATAGTTTGTTAGTATACCACCTATGTAGCAGGGACACTTCTCACAGATCACTAGGTCGCACGCTTGTTGGACACTGACATTCTCTGGACACGTGTCCTGTGCTCAATTCCAACAGACACGTGTCTTGTGCTCAATTCCAAGTGTCTTATTTTTCCCCTAGATTATTTCGTTCACACTCTGGGAAAATCCAAAAAAAAAAAAAACAGGCACTCTCAGGACATTCGTAGTGATAATCCGGTGTTAACTGAAATAACAGGCCCTACTGAACACTTTGGATATTCAACATTTTCATGCATCTCTTGATAGCCTTTATGAATGGCTCTGATGAGGAGTCAAGAGGTTTAACTATTTGCTTCACACCATTACCAATAAGGCACTATTCTATTGCTGTGTTACATTAGGAAGAGGAGCTGCTGGCATTGCTTCGTGATGAAGATGATGCTGAAGACAAGATGATCCAGACCGATGTGAGCGATGAAGATTTGGAGAGGATCTTGGACCGCTCTGATCTAGTGGTTGGTGCATCAAATGAAGATGGGAAGCCCGAGTTTGCTGCCAGTTTGCTTCCGCTGAAAGGGCCTGGCTGGGAGGTTGTGATGCCAACAGCCAGTGGTGGCATGCTCTCAACCCTAAATAGTTGATATTTTCGGTAATTTGTGTGTAATGGCGTTTTTTATTTGTGATGCCAAGGCTTTCTTTCGTCTTTTTTGAACCAATTCCTGGAATGGTCTTATTTTTCTAGAAAGGGAGCTGTTTTTGTTGTAAATATAAAATCCGGTGTCTTGGTGGTTGGGAGAAATTGAATCATTTGATGTTAGACATTGCACTTTGTACTCTAAACACCATTTATGATCTTGATCTGGATGCTCAATTCCTAAGGGTTTGGTTATTATTATCTTTTGTGCTTGTTTGCAGTAATTCTACTGTTTGCTTTACTTTCCACTATCTGTAGGAAATCGAAGTTACCTATTTTACAGTAATGTCAGACTCTTAGTTAGGGCTGCGCGCAAAATTCTTGATTCGCAAGTCATGGTTCTAAGAATATTGCAAGCCGTGTCTGGAACAGAAGTTCTATGACCTGGTTCCAAACAAATCCTGTTCGGTTTCAGTTTTCATCCACAGATATAAATTTCACATTCCTAATATTGTGGCAAATTCATTCCAAAATCATTCCTCATTTCTGGTAGTATAGCAACCATAAACTGTAACCAATTCTTAATGCCAAATCCAGCATCGAATTATATTACCTTTCAAATTCCTAATGGTGCAGCAATCAAATTCTTAATAGGTAATGTACTTATAACTTAATGATTTATTAATTAGGTAAAATTATTTACTGAATACTACGTGCGCATATATACTCCTGTGTAAATATAGACATGTCACGGTAAAATGCGTGGAAAACTACAAGAGTGAAGGTATGTGAACGAGCTGCTGCCCCCATTTCAAACCCCAGCCGACCTGGCCCCAAGCCGCCGCTGCCCTGTACACCGGCTGGTGGTGATCGGTGGGGAGCTGCACCGTCTGACACGGGTTGTGAACATCCGGCGAGGGTCGATGGCGAAGGTGTTTTGTGCATATCTGGGTTGTCTTTTGTTGTTTTTGATCTCGGCGTGAGTAGATGATGTCCGGCGAGTCTCCGGCAATGGGCGGAAGGTGCTGATGCTGGGTTGATCGTAATCTTACAGTGCTAAGCTAGTTTTGAGTTTGCAATAAGAAAAAATAATTCGGTTTTTCCTCCTTTGATCTCTTTTTTCTGCTTTATTTCTGAAGAGTAACGATCGGATTCCCACAAGAAATGCCTGAGCAGATTTGAATTTTTTCAAAAGTGCTCAAATAGGAATTCCTTTCGGAACAGAGATCGGTGGTCAGTAGAGATCTGTTGGGTGCATTCCTTCATCATGGACTTGTTTACATGTTTGGTCATGGATTTGGGGTATGCCTAGCTAAAGTGAATTTTGGATTGCTCTCTGATCTGATGCCATGTTTGGAATTTGGATTTTTAGAGACATGCAGTTTAATACTATTGAAATGATGGCAAACGATGGCTACTATGAAGAAAAATGGTAAAAACTGGGCACATGCTCTGAAAACTTCATATTTCAGTACTACTTGTCGTGAAATGCTTGACGATTTACAATCGCCATATAACATGAACGTAACTCAATCCATGGATGTGTGTTTGCATATGAGATTGGAGTCAAATAAGTCATCACTGAAGGACTCTTTTCCTTGTTGCATAATAGGGAGGCTATTTTTAGTCCTATAGTCAAATGTGCTGGCAACAGGGTAAAAGACAGCAAATAGTAACATGACCGGCCAAAAATGAAAAATATATTCACAAACGAGACTTGATATGAATTGTTATGTTCGATTACATTATGAAAATATTGTCGTAACAAATTACTTACGTGCATCGTACGTGTACATCTACAAGTAAATGTAAATGAAAAGGAAATAGTGGACGAATATACTTCAACTTTCTTTTCAAAATTGGACCCAAAAAGTGGCTACACGTGACAGACCTCAAATGCGGCTGCACGTGAGGGAGGATGTTAAGAAATATTGTCCCACATTGCTTAGGAGTGGAATGAGTGATCACTTATATGCTGGGACCTCAGCACCCATTGCCAATTGGTTTTGAGATGGATATAAAGTTTCCACATCTGCTGGTTCTGAAAACTGATGGGTATGCCGTATGCCCCTCAGGTGGATTTTGGTGCTACTACTTTAACTGGATGCTGTCATCTGCTGCCAGTCTGCCTCTGATGTTATATTATTTGCTCTGAAGTTGCCCTGTTTTGCCTAATGGAAGTTGCCCTGTTTTGCCTAATGCTACTGCTGGATTTTGGTGCCGCTTCTAACGCTGGATGCTGCCTTCTACTGCTACTGAAGCTGAATGTTGCTCTGTTCGCTGATTTTGGGAGATGACAAATGTTGTTTTGTTGGTTACAAGGAGAGTCTGTTTGGTGATTAAACGTGCCACTTTGTTTTGGTCAATTGGTTTTCACATATTAGGTCTTACTCTTTTCCCGTACTCTTGTTTGTGTGTTTTGGTTGGCTCCTTGCCAACCCTCCTTTCTTTGGGTTTTGGAGGGCATATGATTGCCCGAGGAGAATCTGCCAAACTTTTTGGGATGCTTGCCCTCGGTTGTGATGCCGTCGGGTCCTTAATCCACAAAAAAAAAAAACCAACATTATGGCAATGTAAATGAAAGATAGAGTGCTTAAACTTAACATTCACCAAGACGTTTGAAAAACAAGGGTAGCAAGTAAACCATGTGTAAAAAGTCTATTGTTCCTGCAGTATAACAGATAACTACGGCATGATGTCTGGAGGTAACCAAAGTGATTTACTTGGCAAAATGACTAGAAAATGTAGTCCAACGTTAAGTAAGATACATAAGTGGTAAAAAATCTAGTGATTTATGTAGACATCCATATTAGGATGAAATATTAGAGATCAATAATTTAGTGTTGTGAAATTTAAGGTACCTGATCACGATGTCATTGAACCCATCCTGTAAAAGATCACTCAAACCAGTAAGTCATTTGGAAAGTTATCCCCAAATTAAATACATTTTTCTTAAACAAAATACCCTCTTTTGTAGTACTTATTTTGACACATGAATATTTAGGATGAACAATGTTTGTCGTGGAATCTAACTCGTCCATGGTTGTCTCTTACTGCTGGAGAGTTGCTCTTGACCAGTGAACGTGCAAAGGAACTTGCAAAATGAACAAAAAAGCTTATGGCTGATAGGTAATGAGGCAAATGCATTTGGATATCAATTCGCATGTGTAGCAGAATTGATATTATGATCTCCCTAGCTGATAAGCCATTTAATTGATATATAACGTTAAGGCATGTGGTCAGGACGCCGAAAAAATAATATTTTTTAACACTGATGGAAGTCGATATGGTACATATCGGTACTCAAATGACTCGATTTTTTTTACATATATAGTAATTGAAAAAATAAACAGTTTCGATCATATAAATAATATCTCTCTGGCTCTTATTTAAAGACCACGAGATAGCTGAATCAAGTCTTTGTTATTTGTAACGGAAAAATAAAACTCAAGATAAAGCTTGATTTTACGGTACACTTTCAATTTGTTTTTTCACCAACAAAATACAACAATTATTAGTGGATTTCTATCGAAAAGAACAACCCCTAATTATTAGTGGATTTCTATTGACTAACAATTACGGTACACTTTATTTTTGGAGAAAATGGTGTGACTAGACTTGGTCTTGGCCTTGAAGATGAAGTTAGATGGGCTTCTATGCATAGAGGTGGGTAAACCCTCCAAGATTTTGTTTACAAGCTATCCCTTAGCTGCATGTATGAACCACATATGGAGGGAGAGGATTAATCGAATATTTCAGAAGGTCAGCCTTTCTGTGAACCAGTTGGTGGTCAAAATTAAGAGTTGACTTTATGGTCTTGCTCAGGTCTTGGAGGTCCTTTGGGCGATTGATCGGGGTCTAAATTATCTTAGATGACTGGCATTTATAGGCTTCTTCTTCTCTCATTTGAATTTGAATCTTCAAATGATTTCCCTCTTGAATTTGAACCTGGCGGTTGTCTCCTTGAAACAAGGAACTGAATGTCTGAATGAAATCCTTCTTCGAGTGGTAACTACCCTTGTCTTGATCAAACAAATAACTACCTTTGTCTTAATACAAACCTTTTTTCGCTCGTTGGCTGCCACGTTTTAAATCAAACTGCTATTGGCAACACATATTAACATTATCGATAAGCTAAGGTTAATTTTGAAATATATATAGAATAAGCGCCTTTTAACGATTGTCTGCCACGTATTAGCCTTATCGATAAAATGCTGAATTAATTTCATGGTGTAAACAACAGTCAAGGAGAAAAAAGAAGATTGATATGAATGTAGAGTTTTTAATGTAGAAGTTGCAGCCGAGAGAAAAAGAAGATTCTCAAACACTGCTGACCAATCAATTTCCTCGTTCTTCTTTTTTTTTTTTTTTTTTCTTCTCTCTCTCTCTCTTTCTACTATTATTATTTTTTTGCAATGTTCTTATTAATTCATTAGTTTATCAAAACCCACTCAAGGTAATTTTTATTTGGAGGCCATGGCAGCTAGCCTAAGTGTCTACAATGTATATGATTTCTGGAAGAACAGAGCAGAGAAAAGAAGTAGCAAAATCCTTTTGTTGTTTATTCTATAACAGTTACGCGTTAGTTTAAATTCGATTAACCATATATAACGACCTATGTAACACAATAGTTAAAAAGCCAATGGATGCATGAAATAAATGAAGCTCAACCTTTCTTTAATCCAAAGTGAAGTTCCTATGTGAAACCATATTGTGTGCATAGTGTCAAAGGATAGCTCTATCTTCAATCCTCGTCCGCCCATACCTGCATACCTGTTGACGGTGATTACATGAGTAATGTTGTTGTGGCTATTAGAGTGTTTATATGAGCAACCGTGTGTGTCGTACGTCTTACCCAGCTAAACGAAACTCTCTGCTTAATCGAATGATTCCGAGTTGAATAAGCTATTCAAAAGAAAGAGTACAATGTATGCATAACAAAAGCAACAACAGATCAGTAATCAAATTCGATTCCTCCTGAGACCAATGCGAATCTCAACAGTCAGAATATAGAACAATTAAAGTGTAATCGGGTAAAATGAAAAAAACACGCTCGCAAACACAAAAGAGACACCCAGTCTGCTGCTCTGTCTCTTCAGATGGTATTGCTAATAGAACTAGAATGCTGTTGAAGGAAGCTCAGGCCATTTGGGCAGTCAACAAGACTATAGGTATCGGTCATGAAGGGGATGAGGATGAAGTAATTAGTAAAATAGCCAAAATGGAAGCTCAAGACTTAAAAAGAGCTTTTGTGCAGGAGCTATTTTCCAGGGGTGAGATGCAAGATAATAAGGAGGTTTTGTGCATCTATAGCTTGTATTAGCTATTGTTCATTTTGGTTGCCATGTCAACCTTTTCGGGAGTTTGATTAGCATATGATTGTCACGAAGTAGGGTGCTCTCGCATTATGTTGCTTTCTCTCAAGCTCAGTCCTGTAAACGTTTATTATCAATAATATTCCCTTCCATGGAGAAGAGAATATGATCCTAAACGCATTTTGCCATCAAATCCCACACTCATATAATTTACTTCCTCATCCTGATACAATAAGCCCATTTTTAGCACTCCCTTTTTTACAATTCATGCTCCCTTTTTGGTTTTTATCCACATTAATTTACTATTTTTCCCTTTTTCGATCCAGTACGTACAACGGCGACAATGTAAATTCAAAATATTTTGAAGATTAATAATATATAATAGTACAAAAATTACATGAATTGGTGAGAGATTCCCTTAGTAGTTCCACCCCGGTGCATTTCATTTTCAAACCCATAAAAGTATACTTTCAGTAATGGAGGAATTGTTTTAACCTTTTCAAAAGATCTCATAAACAGCAAAAAAAAAAAAAAAAATTGAAAACATTATTTTAAAAAATCTACATATTTTGGGTTCAAAAAATAGCATGAAACTAAAAAGAGACTAAAATTGCGAGACCGAAGGAGTCTAAGATAAGAAGGACCAAAAAAAAATTAGCCTGCACTACGTGTTGTTGGTAGTAAATGTAAAATGAAAAAGAAATAGTGGATGAATCGACTTCAACTTTCTTTCAAAAATAGTTTATAATGTCAAGGATCGCGTGGGATGACTTCACTAATAAGATTTTATAGACTATACAATCTAAATCCTTGAATTGACATGTAAATCATACTTGACAGAGGATCATTTCCAAAAGTCAATACATTAAAAATTGTTGAATTGCTGTCAAATGTTGCATCATATAAGCTTTTATTTGTATAAAAAAGGAACAGGCCCACCAATTAGAAATAATAATCAAAATGCAAAAATGTTAACTATCTTTTCTTGCTGTCGCGAAAGATCAAAAAATATTTTTTCTGATCGGCCGGATCGAAACTCGTCTCAAAATAAGTAATGCATAAAATATGAGTAGCAAACTAAGTTCAGCGACGGCATACAAAGAAAATGAGCTAAAATGATTAGCTTCTTAGCATAACTTGAGTACGACAGATATTGAATCGCGGAAGGAAAAAAAAACCGAGATTTTGAATCTCAAAAGTTTTGAAAACTAACTTTAAATCAGAAATTTTCTAACAACATTACCAATTAAGCGTCAGTCATCGTAAAACGACTCCGTCTCATAAAGTCAAATACCACATTGATTCACAAGCCATGTCACATGGCCCAAAATGCTTAAGCCTAAGGTAATAGTAGTATGTTATACTTATGGTTTATTATATGCCCTATATCACCCATGTAGACTTCCAATGTAGGATTAAACATTCTCTACTTCCAAAAATCTGGGGTATTACAATCTCCTCTACTTTATGGTCTCGTGCCCTTGCAAGGGGTTGAGCACTAGAGTCACTACGGCCTTCCCCAGGTCTGTTCATTAGTGCCACAACCACATGGTCTTGTATACGGGTCGCTCTGATACCATTTATAATGCTCCATGTAGACCAATGACCCAATACCTTAATTTGATTCATAAAGCACACCACACGATCCAAAATGCTTAAGTTCAATGTACCAGTAGTTTCTTACATGGTTTGCCCAATGTACCAGTACTTCCAACGTAGGACTAAATGTTCTCTAAAAATCTGGGGTATTACACACATACTACTCTGCGACTTCTTTATAAATCATACATGACGAAAGAAAGCTCTCCGAACAGCATGACACAACTTAACAAATCTCTGGACTAATTCTTCAGTCATTTACATGACAAAATCAATCAACACCCAAACCCCCATATTCTGCCAACAGCTATCAGAACCGGAGAATCCGGAGATTCATCCTTCAAATTTCATATATTGGGGATATCATTAGTAAACTCTGAAAGTAAAACAAATTTAATAGGTTTTCTTTTCAGATAGTTTACCTCACTTTAATTTTGCAATATTCCTTACAATTTTCCTTGCAGGCTATGGAATTAATTAAGTAATTACCTATAACGTGTTACATAGGATACCCACGGATACACAAGCTCAATAAGATGAGTTTGTGGAAACTTGTTCCTCATCCATGTTTCGGCAGCTCCTGAATGAGAATCTAGCTCCATCCCAATAGCTATGACCACCTACAACCTCCAAATTCTTCTATATTTTCTCTCCATAATCTTCTGCTCTCGAATTCCTAAAACAGAATCACTAACCTTCAACCTGACAAACATAGGTCCTCAATATCAAAACGTAAACATAACAACATTCCAAAATGCTTATATCTCATCCGAAGGCCTCCAAGTCACCTCCGATGAACCCAGCATCAATTTGCAGCTAAAAGCAGGTAAAGCCACTTACATCGACCTCCTTCACCTTTGGGATAATTCCACTGGAAATCTAACAGATTTCGATATGCATTTCGTTTTTGTGATTGATTCGGCTGGGAATCAGAGTTTTGCCGATGGGCTCACCTTCTTTCTCGCTCCAGATGGGTCAAACTTGACAGATGGTGGTGCAATGGGCCTCCCAATTGAAAAAAATACGATTGCACCCACTAGCCCTTTTGTTGCTGTGGAGTTTGATACATTTTCCAACCCGTGGGATCCAAATATTAGTCTTGCTACTCATGTAGGTATCGATGTCAATTCGGTTAGATCCAATATTACTGCCGTTTGGTACAGTAACATAACTCATGGAATTGAGAATGAGGCTTGGATTAGGTATGATTCGCGTTCATACAATTTAAGTGTAACTTTTACTGGTTCTACTAATACTACCAGAGTGGAAGATACCATTTATTTAGTTGTTGATTTGAGGGATTACTTACCTGAATGGGTAACATTTGGGTTCTCAGCTGCAACAGGAAACTTTTTTGAGAAGAATATTGTGAAATCGTGGGAATTTAGTTCAAGTTTGCAAACTAATGAGACGGCCAAAAATGTTACATCTCCACATAAAAAACTCTCCCGTAGAGTTGTGGTAAAATTGGTTGTTGGGAGCACTTGGTTTGTTGGGTTGCTTTTGATTGTACTTGGCCTGTGGAAGAGAAGGAGAGCAAAAGAAGAGAATAAGTTTGAATTTGACATGTCCATGGAGGAAAAATTCAAGTCAAGTATTGGGCCAAAGAAATTTTCTTATGGTCAGTTATGTCGTGCGACAAATAACTTCGAGGAGAAACAGAAGCTTGGGGAGGGAGCATTTGGTGGAGTTTATAAAGGTTTTCTGAGGGAATCGAACTGTGATATTGCAGTCAAGAGGATATCAAAGAAGTCAAAACAAGGGAAAAAGGAATATGCATCAGAAGTGAATATCATTGGCCGGTTGAGGCACAAAAATTTGGTTCAACTCATTGGATGGTGCCATGAAAAGAAAGAACTACTACTTGTCTATGAGTTCATGGAAAATGGAAGCTTAGATTCTCATCTCTTCAAAGGGAAAAGCTTATTGACATGGGAAACTAGGTATAAAATTGCTCAAGGATTAGCCTTTGCATTGCACTATCTACATGAAGAGTGGGAGCAATGTGTGGTGCATAGGGATGTAAAATCAAGCAATGTGATGTTGGACTTGAACTTCAATGCCAAATTGGGAGATTTCGGGTTTGCCAGGCTCGCTGATCACGAAAAAGAGTCACAAACAACGATGTTGGCAGGGACCATGGGCTACGTCGCACCAGAATGTTTCACCACTGGTAAAGCTAGCAAGGAATCAGATGTCTATAGTTTTGGAGTCGTGGCATTGGAAATAGCATGTGGAAGAAGACCAACTTTTTACGAGGGTGAAGAAGATGCGACAGGAAGTTTAGTGGAGTGGGTTTGGGATCTTTACGAGAGGAGAAAGCTACTTGAAGCTGCAGACCCAAAACTGGGTGAAGATTTCAACAAGCATGAAATGGAAAGATTGTTGACCCTTGGTGTCAGGTGTACTCATCCTAATAGCAAGCTTCGGCCTTCCATAAGGGAAGCGATTCAAGTTCTTAATTTTGAGGCTCCTTGGGCTTGTCTTCCACTATCCAATGATGATTCCCACAGTTTTCAATAGCAGCCAAATGTAATCTTTTAGCTCTATTACGATGATGTACATGTTTTCTCCAAGATTGTTCGGTTGTCCCCCATGAGTGCAATTCCTTTTGTATTTGTTATTTCCTTTTTATGGAAACAGAAATATTCTTTATCCAACCTAGGATTGTTTTACCACTAGGTTTGGGATCCAAGAGTGTAAATCTTGTTGAACTAGTCATGATTTATGTGTGGTTTATTCTTCTCAACGAAGGAGAATTTTGTTGGAAATGGTTTTATGTAAATAGAGTGTTTACTTGAAAAAAATAAAACCATTTAAGTTGTGAAAGAAATTGGGTCTTAAAATTGGTCTTTTGTTTTGGAGAAATTTTTCAGGGCCGGATCGGTATTGCTCGTGTGCTACCCGCTCGGCAATCTCAGCCGTCCAAAAAGTGATCCGATGGTCCGGAAAAGGAGAGAGAGTGGTCAGGTGAGAGGAGAGAGAGGGAATCAATCTAGGCAGTCCAAAACACTTTTGGATGGTCGAGATCGTGCTCGGAATAAACACGTGGTACCCACTCGGTACCCTTGGAAGATGGAGTGTCCCACATTGGGAAAATGATGGGCTTCGGGCTTGAATAAATAAATTGGACCCATGGCTAAAATTAGTTTGCATCTTTATGGGCCAAATTTATTTAGCAGTAGCCCTAACATTATCCTTTTACTTGCCGAACTGGTATGAACCAAATTGGTGCATCGGTTATCAACTAGTTCAACCATTTCAAATGGACATATCCTTCCGGAACAGGTGCCTGCTTTTCTATATATTTGGGACGATTTCAGCCGTTTCTGAAGACGCACACTACACTTTTGCATATAGAGTCCGAGAGAGTTCTACATAGTTTCAGTTCGTTGGCACGCATTCAAAGTGCTGGGTTTGTGTGCGAAAAAGATCATTGTATCCTGAGAGGCGAATGTCCAGAATCGTGGGCACCATAGCGAGGGCAAAATCTGCTTTAAGGACACAATGATTCATGGCTGGCCTCGATCTTCTTAGTGATTGGATTCCGTATTCTGTGAGTCGTAATTTACCGCTATTATTTCGCTTATAATTTCTGTTCTAATTAGGAGTTCTGTAGAGTACTTTGTTTCAATTTTTTTCCCCCTCCGTTTCTATTTCTACCAAATCTGTTCTTTACTGTTTTACACAAAAGTTGATTTTATACATTTCGTTTTCCAACAATCTTAAAGCAGAATTTCACGTTTTTGTATTTTATATTCTGCTTTTGGGTAGAACGAACTTGGTAATTATAGTTTTGTTGTTGTTGTTTTTATTTTATTTTTATATAGTGTGTTGTTGAAATGGCTGAAAGTGATAAAACATCCACACCAGTTGGTACTGTTACGGGTTCGGGCATTCCTAACCCGGTAATCTCCACTGTTCCTAATGTTCCTGCTAGTCACATGGAGAAACCGGAGAAATTCAATGGATTCAAGAGGTGGCAACAGAAAATGCTATTCTATCTTACCACCTTGAATTTGGCGAGCTTTCTTACCGAAGATGCTCCTGCCCTAAAGGAAAATGAAACTGACCGCCAAGATGTTGCTGCGGTGGATGCTTGGAAGCAAGCAAACATGGCGGAACAAAAGCCAAAAGACAAGAAACGCAAGCATCCTGGTCAAAGCTCGGAGGGTGGAGGTTACAAAAAGTTCAAAGGCAAATGCTACAAGTGTGACAAGGAAGGGCACCGTGCAAGGGATTGTCGAACTCACAAAGGCAAAGAGAATGCCAACAAGAAGCCGAAGCATGCTCAGGCAAATGTGACAGAAGTAGAATACTCATCCAATGAAGTGTTTGAGATGAATCTGTCGGCAATGGTTTCCAAAGTGAATCTGGTTGGTTCAAATACCAAGGAGTGGTGGGTGGTTACGGGGGGCAGCCCGTCATGTTTGTTCCGATAGGACTTTGTTTACTACCTATCAACCAGTGACTAATGGAGAGCAACTTTTCATGGGAAATTTGTCAACATCTAAGGCTGAAGGCCAAGGGAAAATTGTGCTTAAAATGACTTCGGGGAAAGAACTCACACTTAACAATGTGCTGCATGTGCCCGAGATTCGCAGAAATCTTGTGTCAGGGTCACTGCTAAGCAAGAATGGCTTCAAACTTGTTTTTGTGTCTGATAAATTTGTCATGACTAAGGATGGAATGTTTGTGGGTAACGGTTATCTGAGTGACGGATTGTTCAAGATGAATGTAATGTCTATTGTACCAACTGCTATTTGCTAATAATAAGAACACATATTCTGCTTACTTGTTTGAGTCTTCTTCTTTATGGCATGGTAGATTAGGATATGTGAATTTTGAAGCTTTGTGTTGATTAGTTAGCATGGATTATTGATAAAAATCATAAGTGTGGAATATGTGTGGAATAAAAAATGACAAGGGCACCATTCCAATCAGTGGAAAGAAGTATTGAATTTCTTGATTTAATTCATAGTGACATTTGTGATTTGAAATATGTTAATCTCACGTAGGGAAAAAGTATTTTATCACTTTTATCGATGATTTTTTTTTTAACTGCACTTTTATCGATGATTTTTTTTTTAACTGCACTTTTATCGATGATTGCACTTGGTTATAGTTATGTTTACTTGATAAGAAGTAAAGATGAAGCCTTAGCAATGTTTTATGCATTACAGCGAAAGAAGGCGGTGATTTTACGACACTGTTAATGCTATTGCCACTATAGCTTGAAATTCTGTACTTGACTGCTGCTCCTGGATCCGTAGAATGATGAATTAACATATGTTCTGAAAGAATTCCCCCAGGAGCAAAAGACCATGGGCATTTTCCCCGGAAGCACATGCAATGGAGCTTCAAAATTCAGCACCAGCATTGCTTGCCGCCTGATTGAGGGCCTAAGGACTAAATCCGGGTTTGCACACCAAACCCAACAACCATCAAACACTCCATCCTCTTTTCATTGAATTGATCAGAGCCTAATCTTCGGTCAATAGCCTCAAGAATTTGCCCATTTCCATACGCACTCCACAATTTTGACCTGATTTTGTTGTGCATCGGGCTCATTGTCCTCCTCCTACATGCTATTTCCAATGCCACAACTCTAAAGCTGTAGACATCTGCTCCTTTCAAGCTTTTCCTATGAAAAGACACTTTGGAGCCATGTATCCCATAGTCTCCGCAACAGCTGTGGTCTTTACCTCTTCCTCATGATTGACTAGCCTGGCTAGCCAAAAGTCTACCAATTTGGCATTGAAATTCAAATCCAATGTCACGTTGCTAGATTTATGTTCCTATACACCACGCACTGCTCCCATTTGTCGTGTAAATAGAACAAAGCTGAGGCTAGGCCTTGAGCGATTTTGTACCTTATTTCCCAAGTTAACAGACCTTTTGCCATTGACTAAATGGAGTCCAGGCTTCCATTATGCATGAATTTGTAAACTAGCTAGCTCGTCATTATCGTGGCACCAACCGGAGAGGTGCACGAAGTTTTTGTGCCTCAACTGGCTGATGATTTTCACGTCCAATATGTACTCTCTTAGGCCTTGTTTGAAGCCCCTCGACACCCTCTTAACAGCAACCTAGGAATTCATTTCCCCTAGAAATCCTCTATAAACCTTGCCAAATCCCTCCACTCCAAGTTTCCTCTCCTTCAAGAAATTTTCCGTAGCAATAGCCAATTCCTCATAAGAGATCAATTTCCTAGCCTCGGTGCCCCTTTTGAATTCATCATCCATTGATCGTTCTTGTATTGGTATTGGCTCATCCTTTTTTCTCCCTCTACTTTTTCTCCACAACTGCCAAAAAATCAAACCAATCAAAACCAATACACCAAAACCAACGCTCAATCCCACCACCAATCCCGCCTTGTCCCCCCTCTGCGGCCTCTTTTCCTCCCTCATCGATTCCTAAACAGGAAGTTGAAAATCCCCGTGACTTAATGCTATTTTTTTCCGTAGCAAACCCCTGTTGAGCCAGAGAAACCAAACGTAACCCACTCTGGCAAATGAGCACTTAGATCATTGTGTAAAAAAGGTTCCGAAAAAATGCACCACCATCCTCAAAATAAGTGAATGCGGCACTTTTCCACTGCAACAAATGTTGATGTTCCATTCTCATTAACCAGGCCAAGTCCGCCTCCACCCGAGTCTGTAGGAATGTTACAATTCACAATCAAAATACAAAATACAATCCATAATTCTGATAAGAAAAATACAATTCATAATTGGGCTACGAGACGGGCTCTTACTTATCTTTTCATCTATAGTAAAAACTATTTATCTTTTATGGCTTCAATGAGACGTTTAAAACTAATCGTCAAATTCAACCTAACTTGTCTATTGCGAACCAAACAATAATACACGACTTCTCAAGCTTATTTTAGCTTTGGCAGCTAACCTGTTTCTGTAATTTATATATTTATCTTTTTGTCAGCAATGGGTCCATCAGTATAGCGATAATTAATGATAATTTGGATTCAATTCAAGTGCCTAAAGTATGCAAAAGTCCAGAGAAAAAAAAAAAAAAAAAAAAACACTTTGTCCAGGAAAGTTCACCGACAGTTATGAATTACAGTGAGGAAAGAAAGGACAAAGTTCACACCCAGTTTTTCAAATAATCAGTCCATTTTGGACTTTGTAGGCCCTTCCTTGGCCTACGATAATGATCCGAACCGTTCATTTGTAGAGCTTGTCAAGTAAAATGAACACGCATACATGAAGAGAAGAAGCGAGGGGGGTTCCTTGATATTAAAGTGTCAAGGCGGTCGAAGAAGACCAAAAGTGGAAGCAACCGCTACTTTGGTCATTCAGTTGACTCCTTGTTGCCAGTCTGTGCTTTTTGTGATGCTGGCAAAAGTAGGGTTTCGGTCAGTTTTACCTACTATTGGATTTGAACCAATGACTCTTGCCGTATGAAACCGATACTCTAACTGCTGAGTCAAGTCAGAAAAAATAGAGCCCTATAAAAGAAAAGAAGGTAAGCTGCATCCCTATAGATAGGAAGAGCGGACTATCAGTGGAAAACAAATAATTAGTAAAAAATTAACTTGATTGAACATCAACAACCAAATTTGAACAAAATAGATTTGTGCAATGAAAATTGTGAAATATAAGTTTGAAATTATATTTTCTCGGTCTATTTTTCATTTCGCAAATTTGTTTTGTTTACATAGTTATCGATATTCGATCAAGTTAAATTTTTGCATGTACAGTCTATTCAATAAGCTCTGCAAAATGAATGGTTAAGGTCATTGTTATGAGCCAAAGAGGGGCCCATAAAGTCTAAAACTCGACCGAACTGGATAGTAGGAAAACTAGACTTGAGCATAGTCCCGGAAATAGAGCACATGGCAAAGAAAATTCTTAAGTGCAACTTGAATCAGTGCACATACTACGCAAGGACTTATAATTCGTCATTTCACATCGTAACCAAAATAACCGTGGACAAATTCTTCAGTTATTTAATTCCCAAAAATTCATCCAAAACCCACGGGAAACTTAACTGATTTCAATACCCATTTGGATCCGGGGGCCCTGTAGTGAGGGCACTCACTACAGGGTGTAGTGAGCAACAATGGCCGTTGGATTTGGCAATCAGTGGTTCAAATTTAAAATAAAACTCTTCCATGTAAGAGACTATTTCTTACATGGAAGAGTTTGTTTTAAATCTGGATCATTGATTACCACATCGAACGACCACCGTTGCTCACTATACACTGTAATGAGTTTGGCTTACTACAGGGCCCCGATTTCTACCCGTTTCACCGTTTTTATGATTGATTTGGATGTGAATGAGAGAGTCGCAAATGGGCTGACCTTCTTTCTCGCACCAGATGGATCGAAAAGAAAAGCCGAGAGGAACAAGCGGCTCCAGAGATATTCTTCAATGATGAAGAAGCCCGTAAATACGCTTCACCTTCTCGTATAGTCGAAATTTAGGTATTCACTCATACCCACGTATTTATTTATATTTAATATATAGGAAAAGGCACACCTATAAATGTTACGATGTTTTTTTATATAAAATTTAGAAGACACACTAAAATGTTACAAATCATAGAAAATGTTACGGATCATATTGTTGAAAAATTACGAAAAACTAGAAAATGTTACGATTGCCAATGAGGTGGTACAATCTAGGCCATACAATCGGTGTACATGGTACACACCTTTAATGAGTCTGTATTGTAGTCATTTCCTAATATTAAAGATTGAATGCATAAGTACAAGTGCAAAAACAAAAAAAAAAAATTCACCTTTGCTACAAACTAGACGAAAAAGGGCAGATACAGCGCATGAAGGGGGATAAAACGTAAGTTAGATGTGATGTGAAAAGAGTACTGAGGATTCTCTTTTAATGTAGGAATAAAACAGAAATTAAGTTATGTTCTATAGTTTCAATAAGACGTTCGAAATTAAGTTATTTGTCTTTTTTGTCAACAGTCCATCAAGTATAGTGGTTTAATTCTATTATTTACTTTATTCCATCTTTCTTTACAACAGTGGGTTCATCTACTATAGTGGTCAATGATATTTTAGATTCAAGTTAAGTGCCCATAGCACACTCTGCAAAGACTAATTAATAATTAATTCATCAATAATGCCAAAAGGACATCGGAAACACAAACTCCCAATTTCTCCCCACGGCCATGGCTATCTTCAACTTCCAAATTCTGCTGCTGTATTCTTCTCTCTCCTTGTTCTTCTGCTTTCTATTTCCTCAATCACATTCACTATCCTTCAACCTGACGAACATAGGCCCTCAACATCAAAACGTGAACATAACAACATTCGGAGCTGCTTATATCTCGTCCCAAGGCCTCCAACTCACCCCCAACCTAAATGCCACCGATCTGCTTTTCAGAGCAGGTAAAGCCCAATGGGCCACCTCTCTTCACCTTTGGGATAATTCCACTGGAAATTTTACAGATTTCGATACCCATTTCGTTTTTGTGATTGATTCGGATGGGAGTCCGTATTTCGCCGATGGGCTCACCTTCTTTCTCGCTGATCCCATAGGGTCAGATATCTCACCTGCTTATGCATTGGGCCTCCCAGTTAACCGAGATACCTTCTTGGGTACTAGCAGTTTTGTTGCTGTGGAGTTTGATACACTTTGGAATGGTCCGCCTTATCCTGAGGACCGGTAAAATATCAGTTTCGGTCCTCATGTAGGTATCGATGTCAGTATCGAAAGTAAGAATTAATGTTTTATTTTAATTAAGATTTGCAAGAAGTATTTAGTTTCCTAGTTAATTTATTATATATATTTTGAGATCCATATTGAAAGATGTAATTAAAAAATGGCACCGTACACGTAAAACTTAAGCATTTTGGGACAAAAAATGTATCATTTTATTTGTGTATCTCAATGCGTCTTTTAAGTTCTTAAAGATTATTTATGAGTCTTTCTAGTTTTTAGTAGTCAAAGTATTTGGATTATTAAGTTTAGAGTTTTGGAAGTTGGAATTTGTATTTCCTATGCTTGGAGGAATGTTTCAATTTATCTATTTAAACCTATCTAGTGAATGAAAAGAGAGTGAGTGAATTTGAGTTTAGCCTTTGACTTGTTATTGGTGGCGAGTTTCATGTTTTTGTATCTCTTTGGTGGATTCCATTGAGTGGTGAGGATTCCCTAACTCTATATCCTTTGTTGGACCCTTCGGGTGGAGATAATCTGTATCCCATTGGTGTTTCCACTTTAGGCCCCGTTTGATACAAGGTTTCGTTTTGGAGGGATTGGTAATGAGATGGGATTAGGATTGGGATTGGTTATAAGGTGAGATTATTAATGAGGAGACAAATCCTTTCCCATGTTTGTTTTTACATAGGATTAGATCATGGGATTGTTAATAACATGTTTGTTTTGTCTAGGATAGGATTAGATCATGGGGTTTGGTGGTTTGCACAGCTGGGAGGGGTTTGCACAGGAGAGGAATCCTTCCAATCCCATGGGATAGGATTGCCAATACCCAACCCCCCTTGGGATGGGTAATCCCATGCTTTTGTGGGATTCACAATCCCATTGTATTAGCAATCCTCCCATTTTTTGCAACACCAAACAAAGTATTAGAGGCCCCACAGGATTCACAATCCAATCCCATCCTCCAACCCTGGTATCAAACAGGGCCTTAGTGTTAAGCTCCATCCCTTTATCATTTATATTTTTCCCTCCCATTTTCCGAATCAGGTATCAATCCCCATTTGTATCACTTTTGCATAAAATGTAAGTTGGTTCAAATAGTAAGGAGTCCATTTCTCTTCATATTGGTTCCCTTTCCCCCCACATCTTTTAAGTGTTATCAAACCAAACTAAATCAAGCCTTATGTCCCAATTAATTTGAGTCGACTATATTTTTTTTAAGTGTTATGCAAATTAAATGTTGGGAGTATTTTTTGGCCCCATCAGTGGAAGAAGAAAATTTGTGATTTTCCTTATCAACTGTTCATTGTAAAATTGATCTATAGTGACAACGGCTGTTACTAAAAGTGTGTTTCTAAAAGTATTCAATGACAATTTTTTAGTGAGTTGTCACTGAATACTTTTATAGACACATTTTTACTAACACGTTGTTGTCATTAAAACTCAATTTTTTTTGCACAAACACTACATTCAGGATTGCAAAGGAAAATGCCCCAAATTTGAAACTACAATTTTTGTGCCAATCAGTGTGTGAATCAAAGTTCAAGTTCATTCTTGAAACGAACATGTTATCTGTATTTTTGTTGTGTTGGTGGAATAAATTATAATTTTGTATAGTGGAGCCTGTGAATCAACCTCTTGCAAAACTCATACCTTCCTCAATCATACGAAATCTGTGACATGAGTAGGAAAGACACTATGAAGAGTCTGTCAATATATTAGGTTTCTTTAAAAGTGAAGAATTTTGTTCCTCCCAACTTTCTCTTTAAAAGGCCTAAATAACGGATATACGTTTTACTCTGAGATTGGGGGATGCAAATTCTAATGCATTAAGTCAGTTTGTTTTTGTTGGTCGCATAAATTCAATTTATTATTCTAGGAAGGAGAATCCAATCCCTCTGTTCCATTTTTTTTCCAAAGATATTTGTGTTTCGATGACGCACTTAACGATATCTGATCGAATTGATTTTTGATACATTTGTAGTACTCGACGTGCTCTACGCGATTGACGTCTCTGATCATCGAACAGACACCGGCGCGGCCACGCCAAGTGCCGCACAACATGCTGCAGACCCCGCCCAGTCCCTAGGTTTTGAAGTCTGGAAGTCATTCCCATTTTGCCTATGCCTGCTTTCAATATTCTCATGAAGTAGTATTATCACTTCCCCCTAACGAATTTTAATTTTCACACCAAATCAGTGCAGTAGAAACTCGTGCTCCTACAGTTTAAACTTAAACAATGAAACATTGACTGCCAGCGAGCCCAACAACAGCTCAAGGAAGGACAAAGCAGAAGATGAGGCAACCTTCCAAATGGAGAAAAAGAATAACTAGCTCTGCAATTGGGCAATGCTCTAACGAAGCAAAGTTTTTGGTGTGTAAATTGCAGTTTCTTAATTCAGTCTCTCTTTTAACAATCCTTATTTCATTATCAGACTTGTCTAACTTTCCACATTTTTTAGCCTTACCCTTATGACAAAATAACCAATGAGCACGCGGTTACGTTTGAAGCACGTAGCCCGACACTAGTGGATGATTAAGTGACAAGTGGTATGGCTAGAAGAACAAAGAGGTGAAAGCAACCACATTTAATTCTTCCATGGGAAACCTAAAACCATATGGCATTCTTAGAGAAAAGTCTTTAGGTGAAAGCAATCACATTTAATTCTTCCATGGGAAACCTAAAACCATATGGCATTCTTAGAGAAAAGTCTTTAGGTGAAAGCAATCACATTTAATTCTTCCATGTGAAACCTAAAACCATATGGCGTTATTCGAGAAAAGTCAGAAAATCCATCCTTTTATTTCCGCCAAGTGAAAGCAACCACATTTTCTTTCTTTGCCATACATTTCTTATCGAGGACTAGTGGGACATGGCAAAGCGTAATTTTTATTTTATTTTTTTAAGAATTGAGTGTCCGGGGCGACTTACGCCCACTTCGGCTAATTCTCGGGAAAGACTTGCACAACAACCCACCGCCATAGCCCTCACTTAAATTATGATTTGCCTTCAGAGAAAATGGAACTCTTTTTATGTTGCAAGCAGGCACACGCGTGCCCTAACCATTGGATGGGTGCAGAGCCTAGTTCGTATAAAAAGGGAACAGGCCTACCAATTAGAAATAATAATCAAAATGCAAAAATGATAATTATGTTTTCTGGCTGTCGCAAATGATTTATGGAAGGAAAAACTATAGATAATTGCTTAGTAGATGAACATGGCTGTAGATGATTCACACGGTTGCTCATGGCGGTTCTGTTTAGTTAATGATTATTTCCATGCTGTAAATTGATGGCATTCAGTATTTCAGTGGCTCTTTGTTGAGTTGACAAACGAAGAGGGCGAAGTTATTGCGGAAGGTATTTTGCCCATCCTTTAATATAATCCCATTAATTTAGATAGTAACTAAGAGGGAATTAATATTAGCACTCCCCATTTTGATATTGACACTCTTTTTTTTGTCTTTATTAGGTGAAGTTACTAAACCACCCTTGTATTTTGTAAGCAAGAGAAAAATGTAATTAAAAGTACGAGGGTGATTCAGTAACTTCACCTAATAGAGACAAAATGAGGAGTGCTAACATCAAAATGGGGAGTGTCAATATCAATTCCCTAACTAAGATTACAATCTTTATGTCGATTCCATGCATTATTAAGATTATCAGTTCTTTCAATTTTTCAGAGACACTGTAATAGGGATAAAATCGACCACCGACTAAATCTGCTTGGCTTTGGTTGGTTTGCTAGGCCTATTCTTATCCAAAGTCTCGTCCAGATTTAAAAAAAAAAATAGAAAATAAAAGAAAAAGTGTGTTTCAAATTTTAATACAGACTGCGGGATGTAATTTTGGACGAACCGAATATACCCAAAGGGTAACCTATTGACAATCAACAATTCTATAGGTATAGATCGGCTGCACCTACCGGAGCCGGGGACCCACTTGTGGGTCCCACACGATCGATCTGAGCCATTCATTCATCCCAAAATCAAATTTTGAGTGGGCCCACATGTGGAAATCAGCTCAATCAGACGTTCCAAAGTGTTCGATCCAAAATCACCCTATTTCGTGTAATTTTTTTTGAACAAAATGGGGTGATTTTGGATCGAGCACTTAGGAACGTTCGATTGAGCTGATTTCCACGTGGGCCCACTCGAAATTTGATTTTGGGATAAATGAACGGATCGAATTAACCGTGTAAGACCCACAAGTGAGTCTCCAACGCCTGTCGATACATGGTCTGTACCAGTGGGTTGGTGCCCCTGGATTTTCTGATTGACAACTTAGCTCACTTAGTCACATGACTCACAAGGGCAGAAAGTTCCCCTAATTTGTCTATTATTTACTTTATTCCATCTTTCTTTACAACAGTGGGTCCATCTACTATAGTGGTCAATGATATTTTAGATTCAAGTCAAGTGCCCCCCATAGCACACTCTGCAAAGACTAATTAATAATTAATACATCAATAATGCCAAAAGGTTATCGGAAACACAAACTCCCAATTTCTCCCCACGGCCATGGCTATCTTCAACTTCCAAATTCTGCTGCTGTATTCTTCTCTCTCCTTGTTCTTCTGCTTTCTATTTCCTCAATCACATTCACTATGCTTCAACCTAAAAAACATAGGCCCTCAACATCAAAACGTGAACATAAAACCATTCCAAGAAGCCAATATCACATCCCAAGGCCTCCAACTCACCCCCAATGAAGAAAACCTCAGTCTGAAATACAGAGCAGGTAAAGCCATTTACATCGACCGTCTTCACCTTTGGGATAAGTCCACAGACAAACTCACAGATTTCGAAACCCATTTCGTTTTTGTGATTGATTCGAATGGGAGTTCGGAGTTCGCCGATGGGCTCACCTTCTTTCTCGCTGATCCCAATGAGTCAGATACCACACCTGGTCGTGCAATGGGCCTCCCAGTTAACCGAGATACCTTAATGGGGACTAGCAATTTTGTTGCTGTGGAGTTTGATACATATCTGAATGCTCCGCCTGTGGACCCGTTCAGTATCAATCCCCGTACTCATGTAGGTATCGATGTCAATTCTATTATATCAAATGTTACTGCTGTTTGGCACTGTAATGTAACTCACGGGATTCAAAATGAAGCTTGGATTAGGTATAATTCAAGTTCACACAATTTGAGTGTAGTTTTTACTGGTTCTACGAATAGTACTAGAGTGAATGATACCATTCACTTAGTCGTGAATTTGATGGATCACTTACCTGAATGGGTAACATTTGGGTTCTCAGCTGCAACTGGAGAATTGGTTCAGAAAAATAGTGTAATTTCATGGGAATTCAGTTCAACTTTGCAAATTAATGACCCGAGGCTCTCACTTGGAGCTTTGGTGGGAATCGTTGTCGGCCCACTTGTTTTGGTTGGTGGGTTAGGTTTGGTTGGTTTTGGCTTGTGGAAGAGACGTAGAGCAAATGAAAAAGATGAGTTTGAAGTTGAGATATCCATGGAAAATGAATTTGAGGCAGGTAGTGGTCCAAAGAAATTTTCCTACCGTGAATTATCTCACGCAACAAATAACTTTGAGGATGAACACAAGCTTGGAGAGGGAGGGTTTGGCGGAGTTTATAGAGGTTTCTTGAGGGAATTGAATTCTTATATTGCTGTCAAGAGGATATCAAAGGGGTCAAAACAAGGGGTAAAAGAGTATGCGACAGAAGTGAAGATCATTAGTCAATTGAGGCACAGAAATTTGGTGCAACTCATCGGTTGGTGCCATGAAAAGAAAGAACTATTACTTGTTTACGAGTTCATGGAAAATGGAAGCTTAGATCTCCACCTCTTCAAAGGGAAAAGCTTGTTGACATGGGGAACAAGGTATAAAATTGCCCGAGGTCTGGCCTCGGCTTTGCTCTATCTTCACGAAGAATGGGAGCAATGTGTGCTGCATAGGGACATAAAATCAAGTAATGTGATGTTGGACTCCAATTTCAATGCCAAATTGGGAGATTTTGGGCTAGCTAGATTTGTCGATCATGAGAAAGAGTCCCAAACAACTGTTTTGGCGGGGACCATGGGGTACTTGGCACCAGAATGCGTGGTTACAGGTAAAGCTAGTAAGGAATCAGATGTCTACAGTTTTGGAGTCGTGGCTTTGGAAATAGCTTGTGGGAGAAAACCCTTTGATCTGAAGGTGCCAGAATCCCAAATGAGATTGGTGGAATGGGTTTGGAACCTCTATGGAATGGGAAGGTTACTTGAAGCCATGGATGCAAAACTAGGAACAGATTTTGATGAGCAAGAAACGGTACGATTGATGACTGTTGGTCTTTGGTGTGCTCACCCGGATCACAATGTCCGGCCTAAAATTAGACAGGCGATTCATGTGCTTAATTTTGAAGCCCCAGTGCCCATTCTCCCACCAAAACAGCCCACGCTATCATTTTTTCCTCCTCCCACCACTAGTTCTAACACCAGCCAAAACCAATATTCAAGCTATGCTTACAATACAGCTTCTTCTAAGTTCACCTCATCTTCCATTGCTTCGTCTCCATCTACACCACTTTTGAACAACGAGTAAGGGGGTGTTTGGAGCCAGTTATGGTTTAGATTTTGTATTATAATGAGCGTCTGTAAGTTGGGTCAAATAGTATGATTTTTCTTCCTACTGGTCTTGATTCTTTTAGATTTCATGATTCTATTATTAGACGTTGTATAGATTAGCTTTTTGATTTGCTGGTTGGGGATTAACTTGCTCCTCTGTTGTTGCAACCATTGATTTTTATCTATAGAAAATCTTTGCTTTGAATTTCAAGATTCAATATTTTATGCAATTGATTTTGTATACAAACATGGCTAAACCTTCACCTTCTTGGGTACTAGCAGTTTTGTTGCTGTGGAGTTTGATACACTTTGGAATGGTCCGCCTATGCCTATCGACCCGATCAGTCCCGGTCCTCATGTAGGTATCGATGTCAATTCTATTATATCAAATGTTACTGCTCCTTGGAACTGTAATGTACCTGACGGGATTGAAAATGAGGCTTGGATTAGGTATGATTCAAGTTCACACAATTTGAGCGTAGTGTTTACTGGTTCCACTAATACTACTAGATTTAATGATACCATTCACTTAATCGTGGATTTGAGGAAATACTTACCTGAAAAGGTAACATTTGGTTTCACAGCTGCAACTGGAGGATCGTCTGAGAAACATACTATAATATCATGGGAATTTACCTCGAATTTGCAAATTAATGAGACCGACAAAAATGTCACAAATCCCAACAGGATTGGTGGTGGGGGGAACAAGACGGGATTTGTGGTGGGATTAAGCGTTGGTTTTGGTGTGTTGGTTTTTATTGGATTGATTTTTTGGGGGTTGTGGAGAAAACACCGAGGGAGAAAAAAGGACGAGCCAATACCACTACGAGAACAATCGATGGATGATGAATTCAAAAGGGGCACCGGGGCTAGAAAATTCTCTTATGAGGAATTGGAGATTGCAACGGAAAATTTCTCGGAGGAAAGGAAACTTGGAGCGGGGGGATTTGGCGGGGTTTACAGAGGATTTCTAAAGGAATTGAATACCCATGTTGCTGTTAAGAGGGTGTCAAGGGGGTCCAAGCAGGGCCTAAAGGAGTACACATCCGAAGTGAAAATCATAAGCCAGTTGAGACATAGAAACTTGGTGCAACTCACTGGTTGGTGCCACGATAAAGGCGAGCTCTTGCTAGTTTACGAGTTAATGCCTAATGGAAGCCTAGACTCCCATTTATTCAAGGCACAAAGTTTTTTAAATTGGGACATAAGGTACAAAATCGCGCAAGGCCTGGCGTCAGTCTTGTTGTATTTACACGAGGAATGGGAACAGTGCGTGGTGCATAGGGATATAAAATCAAGCAATGTGATGTTGGATTCCAATTTCAATGCCAAATTGGGAGACTTTGGTCTAGCTAGGTTAGTCGATCACGAGGAAGAGGTCGAAACCTCGGTTGTTGCAGGGACCATGGGATACATGGCTCCTGAGTGTCTTTTCACAGGAAAAGCAAGCAAGGAATCAGATGTCTACAACTTTGGAGTTGTGGCATTGGAAATAGCTTGTGGGAGGAGGCCCATTAAGCCCAATGCACCACAAAATGAGGTCAAAATGGTGGAGTGGGTGTGGAAACTTTATGGAAATGGGAGAATTCTCGAGGCGGTTGACCAGAGATTAGGCTCCGAATTCGATGAGATTATCATGGAGTGTTTGATGGTTGTTGGGCTTTGGTGTGCAAACCCGGATTGGGGCCTTAGGCCCTCAATCAGGCAAGCAATGCTTGTGCTGAATTTCGAAGCTCCATTGCCTGTACTTCCGGAGAAAATACCCATGCCGGCGTCTTTTGGTCCTTCGCAGAATTCTTTCAGATCTCTCGTTAATTCATCTTTCTCCGGATCTGGGAGCAGGAGTCAAGTACAGTCTTTAACCTGTATTGGCAATAGCAATAACAGTGTCGCAAAATCGCTGCCTTCTGCTCCTGCTACTGCTGTTTCCTTTTCTTCTCCCCTGTGGAACACAAAGTAAGTTCATCTAGTTTTGAGATTCATATGTGTTGTTGTTTTTTTTTGTTTTTGCGTAAGCTGTTGTATTTAATGTCTTATGTTTTTGGTATCGTTATCGGACTATTGTATTTCATGTCTACTGTTATGTTTTTTGTGTTGAATGTTGTAGTTTCTATTTGATATTGTTATCGGACTGTTAAAGTTTATTAATTGGTTTTAAATTGTTTATTCTTTCAGTTTGGATCTGAAAATAATGTAATAATGTAATATGGATCTTCTTTGATATATCTCAATTAGTTGTTTTATACAAAGTGTAAAAAATCATGAAAAAACATTATATACCACAAGATATAAACGGTTTAGACATGACAAGAATTTCAAAAACTATGAAATCAGTTGGTAAAACTGAAAGGAGGACATATTTTGAGGGTACTTTTAAGGGTAAAACTGAATGATTGACATATTTTGATATATACCAAAATAGATAAAAGGACCAACAATTTGGGATTGAGGGAATATTTATTTTTTTGTCAACAATGGGTCCATTAGTATAGAGATATTTAATGATAATTTGGATTCAATTTTTTCTTTTTTTTGTCATTCGTCATTCCCAATTTATTACATGGGGAGGGGGAAATGTGAATCGATCTCGGGATGTAATATGGGGCATCCAAAAGCTCTACTGCATGAGCTAACCACCACTTGCAAAAGTCCCCCACCCCCCCCAAAAAAAAAAAAAAAACTTTTTCCAGGAAGTTCACCGACAGTTATGAATTGGGGTATTTGCACTTTGACCGCTGTACTTTGCTTGATTTGCACTTACACCCCTCGTACTTTTATTTTAGGCACTTACACCCCTTACAGAGATCCCAAATTTTGCTTAGGTCTGGACTTCGACTTTCCCGATCAAATTTCAATGATCCGATCCGTCCAATGCGTTTGGAATGTGTTTTCAAGGGTATCTGCAAGGAATTGGCAAAAAAAAAAAAAAACGACCGAGAAGGGTTTGATCCGAATATATATAGTTTTACAAAAAAAACTACTTAATCCAAGCACTTTGCAGTTTTTTTTTTGGCCGATTTCTAGTTGGTACCCTTGAAAACATGTTCCAAACATATTGAACGGATCGGATTATCGAAATTTGATCGGGAAAGTCGAAATTTGAACCTAAGCAAAATTCGGGATCTCTGTAAGCGGTGCAAGTGCCTAAAAAAAAAGTATGAGGGGTGTAAGTGCAAATCGAGCAAAGTACTGAGAGTCAAAGTGCAAATACCCCTTATGAATTCCTATGAGGAAAGAAAGGCCTAAGTTCACATCCGGGTTTTCAAACAACCAGTCCAGTTCAGTTTTGGACTTTGTAGGCCTTTCCTTGGTCTACAATAATAATCAGAATCGTTCATTTGTAGAGCTTGTCCAGTAAAATGAATACGTAAAAAGTTAACTTGATCGAACATCGATAACTAATTTTGAGCAAAAAAGATTTGTGCAATGAAATTTGGGAAATATAAGTTTGAAAATTTGTTTTTTTGGGTCTATTTTTCTTTTCGAAAATTTGTTTTGTTCACATAGTTATCGATATTCGATCAAGTTAATTTTGTCAATGTACAATCTATTCAATGATCTCAACGAAATGAATGGTTTAGGTTACTGTTACACGCCAAAAAGGGGCCCATAAAATCTAAAACTCGACTGGGAATGAGAGTTTCACAAATGGACTCACCTTCTTTCTCACACCAGATGGATCGAAAAGAAAACGGGAAATTCCAAGCCGCCCCCACTTTTTGTGGGGGCTTCTGTCCAAACTCCATTTTGTCTTTCACTTCTTTATGAACCCTCGCGAGCGTGAGGTGTATTGTCCTCTGACTCTCTCTCTCTTATCCCTCCTTTTTCGTGCATGTCTCACCCATAATTTATTGTGATATTTTCTCTCCACTGTACGACACAAAGAAAAAGGGATCAATTACTTTTTTGAGGTCAATCACTCTCTCTCTCTCTCTCTCTTTTTTATATTTTTAGAACTTTAAAACTTAATATTTTTTATTATATATATCCATTTTTTAAAATTTATATTTTTGGAACTTACTCTACGAGATCTATCAAACAAAATACATTGTAAAAATGAAATTATGCATACAAAAAAAATTATTTTTTGGGGGGTGTGAATTGTTTGTATAGGGGGTGTGAATTATTTCAGAGGTGTGAATTTGTGTGCTATGAAGGATGTGAATTGTTGCAGGGGTGTTAGTTGTAGTGAATTGTTACAAGGGGTGTGAATTGTGTGTTATTTGGAGGTGTGAATTGTGTGAAATTGAGAGTTGCAAATTATTTAGAAGGGGTGTGAATTCTGCATTTGAGGTGTGTAAATTCTTTATTTTTAGGGTGTGAATTGTGTATTTTGGAGAGTGAGTTTGTAATATGTGTGAATTCTACATTTCAAGTCTGTGAATTCTTTCATTTTGAAGCGTTTGAATTGTTTAGAAGGAGTGTAAACTAGTATTAATTAATGGATATAAAATAACTTTTTTTAACATGTACACAATTTCATATTCAAATGGGATCTTATTTGAAAGATCTCATAAAGTAGATTTCAGATATATAATTTTTATAAAAAATTATTGTGTATAACAAAAGTTATTTTATTTTAAAATTTAAAATAAAAGAGAGGAGAGAGGAGTATTCTAGTATTAAAAGAAGGAAAAGAACTAGGAGAGAGGAGAGAGAGAGAGTGTGAGTTAATGTCTTGCCCATTTGTTATAGGCTGCCGAAAAGGGGAAGAGAGAGAGAGAGAGAGAGAGTAATGATGCGCCACAATACAGAGAGAAATTCTCATGCGCTCGTGAGGAGGACTTAGGTGGAATAGCTATGATGCGTGCAGGTTTTGGAAGGAATAACAAGGACGAAACAAGCCCGGCCTATAAGAACCCCAAAAGAAAAGGGTTGTTGTGGACTGAATCAATAAACAAAGGAAAAGGGAAAGAAAAGGGCAACTGGGATATAGACACGACACACATGCCTAGGTACATGGTACCCGCGCACATCTGGCCTTCTATTTCGGGTCTCGACGGTCCGGATTATGGAGAGAGAGAAGGAGAGAGCGGGTTTCGATCTAGGCCGTCTTATACACTTTTGGATGGCCCGCATGTAAAGTTCGGGCACCACGTAGGCTTGGCCACATGGTATCCATCCGGCATTAAAAAAAAAATTCGTGATTCTGGATCAATAAAAATCTCTAAATGTTTTTTCGAAAAGAAAAGGGCTGCTGTGGACAGGATCAATAAAAAGAGGAAAAAAGAAAGAATTACATGCAGAGTGAAGAGTACTAGTTTTAAGACACAGACATGAAATTCAGGCACTCACTCCTACCCACGTATGTTTTTATATTTTTTATTACAGATTGAATGCATAAGTTCGAGTGCAAAAACAAAAATAAAAAAATCACCTTTGCCTACGAACTAAACAAAAAAAAAAACAGATGTGAAGCGAAAACAGAACTGAAGATTCTCTTTAATATAGGAAGGATCCCTACACTGGCGGCTCCACATGTATGTGTAGGTTGTCACATACATGTAAAAAAATTGTACAAATTTAAGGTTACTCCACCATTTAAACACCTATCCGAAATAAGAATGAACACTCGTGCAAAATTGATTGAACACCCGTGCAAAACTAAATGAATACCCACCTAATAAATTATTTCAAAAATCATTCCAATATAAAATATAACTCGCCAAATGGAGTATTATTTTAATTACTTTGGCAGCAAACCTGATTTCATAAAATTATTTTATTAGTCTTTTTTGTCTACAGTTGGTCCATCTAGTATAGTGGTCGATGATATTTTACTCAATTCAATTGCCCAAAGCGTATAAAGTTGACCACGAAAGTTCTCTCCTACGGCTATGAAGTATGAGGAAAGAAAGCACACTGCAAAGAAAAGTTCTTGCATTTGAATCAGCCCACAAGTAGGACTAATTCATCAGTCTTTCACATCCTAACCAAATGAATTCTTCTCTGTTACTTAAATGCCAAAAATTCATCCGAAACACAAACTCCAACAGCCATGGCTATCTTCAACTTCCAAATTCTGCTGCTGTATTCTTCTCTCTCCATCTTCTTCTGCTTTCTATTTCCTCAAACACATTCACTAACCTTCAACCTGACAAAAATAGGCCCTCAACATCAAAACGTGAACATAACACCACTCGGAGATGCCAGTATCTCAGACCAAGGCCTCCAAGTCACCGCCAATGCCATAAAAACCGATTTGACCGGAAAAGCAGGTAAAGCCACTTACATCGACCTTCTTCACCTTTGGGATAAGTCCACTGGAGATCTAACAGATTTCGAAACCCATTTCGTTTTTGTGATCCAATCGGATGGTGCGACTTTCGCCGATGGGCTCACCTTCTTTCTCGCTGATCCCAATGGGTCAGATATCACACCTGGTGCTGCAATGGGCCTCCCAACTGACCCGGCTACGTTTCTACCCACTAGCCGTTTTGTCGCTGTCGAGTTTGATACATTTGTGAATGTTGAACCGCCTGTGGACCCAAACAACACTAGTCCGGCTACTCATGTAGGTATCGATGTCAATTCAATTGTATCAAATGTTACTGCTGCTTGGTACTGTAATGTAACTGGTGGGATAGAGAATGAGGCTTGGATTAGGTATGATTCAAGTTCACACAATTTGAGTGTAGTTTTTACTGGTTCTACTAATACTACTAGATTTAATGATACCATTCACCTAATCGTGGATTTGAGGGATTACTTACCTGAAAAGGTAACATTTGGTTTCACAGCTGCAACAGGGTTGCTGTTTGAAACACACAATGTAAAATCATGGGATTTTAGTTCAACTTTGCAAACTAATGACCCGAGGCCGAAAAAATTCCCACTTGGAGCTTTGGTGGGAATTGTTGTCGGCTCGGGTGTTCTGCTTGGTGGCTTTGTTTTGGTTGGATTTGGCTTGTGGAAGAGAAGTAGAGCAAATGAAGAAGATGAGTTTGAAGTTGAGATGTCCATGGAAAATGAATTTGAGGCAGGTAGTGGGCCGAAGAAATTTACCTACCGTGAATTATCTCACGCAACAAATAACTTTGAGGATGAACAAAAGCTTGGAGAGGGAGGGTTTGGCGGAGTTTATAGAGGTTTCTTGAGGGAATTGAATTCTTATATTGCTGTCAAGAGGATATCAAAGGGGTCAAAACAAGGGGTAAAAGAGTATGCGACAGAAGTGAAGATCATTAGTCGATTGAGGCACAGAAATTTGGTGCAACTCATCGGTTGGTGCCATGAAAAGAAAGAACTATTACTTGTTTACGAGTTCATGGAAAATGGAAGCTTAGATTTCCACCTCTTCAAAGGGAAAAGCTTGTTGACATGGGGAACAAGGTATAAAATTGCCCAAGGTCTGGCATCGGCTTTGCTCTATCTTCACGAAGAATGGGAGCAATGTGTGGTGCATAGGGACATAAAATCAAGTAATGTGATGTTGGACTCCAATTTCAATGCCAAATTGGGAGATTTTGGGCTAGCTAGATTTGTCGATCATGAGAAAGAGTCCCAAACAACTGTTTTGGCGGGGACCATGGGGTACTTGGCACCGGAATGCGTGGTTACAGGTAAAGCTAGTAAGGAATCAGATGTCTACAGTTTTGGAGTCGTGGCTTTGGAAATAGCTTGCGGGAGAAAACCCTTTGATTTGAAGGTGCCAGAGTCCCAAATGAGATTGGTGGAATGGGTTTGGAACCTCTATGGAATGGGAAGGTTACTTGAAGCCGTGGATGCAAAACTAGGAACGGATTTTGATGAGCAAGAAACGGTACGATTGATGATTGTTGGTCTTTGGTGTGCTCACCCGGATCACAATGTCCGGCCTAAAATTAGACAGGCGATTCATGTGCTTAATTTTGAAGCCCCAGTGCCCATTCTCCCACCAAAACAGCCTGCGCTATCCTTTTTTTCTCCTCCTTCTAACACCAGCCAAAACCAATATTCAAGCTATACTTACAATACAGATTCCTCTAAGTTCACCTCATCTTCTACTGGTTCATCTCCATCTATATCACTTTTGAACAAAGAGTAAGGGGGTGTTTGGAGCCAGTTATGGTTTAGATTTTGTATTATAATGAGCGTCTGTAAGTTGGGTCATATAGTATGAGTTTTCTTCCTATTGGTCTTGATTCTTTTAGATTTCATGATTCTATTATTAGACGTTGTATAGATTAGCGTTTTGAACTCCAGGTTGGGGATTAACTTGCTCCTCTGTTTTTGTAACCATTGATTTTTATCTATAGAAAATCTTTGCTTTGAATTTCAAAATTCAATATTTTATGCAATTGATTTTGTATACAAACATGGCTAAACCTTCACCTTCTAAAAAATTATTCATTGACGATTCCCACTGTTTTTCGAGGCAGCCAAATGCAATCTTTGAGCTCTAGTTGCAATAAGCCAATAACGAACATGTCTCCTCCAAGAATGTTGCGATGTTCCCTCATGAAAACAATCCCTTTTGTATATTTGATTTGTTTTGAGGAAGTGGAAGTACTTCAACCCTCTTCCGAAATTTCTATGTGTTGAGTTTTGGCTCATACTATTAGTCATTGTCAAAGATATGGTGCAAGTTGAAGATATCAATCTTTGATTGGATATTGAAATCTTGGACTTTGAAGCTTTGGAGTTATCAGAAAGAGTTCCACGTTTTTGGTACTCCATGGTTGGTCAAAGAAGATTGGGAAGCATTTAATGCTTTGTGTTAGACTTATTATCACCACACGCACACAATGATCAATACAAAAACAGTAAAGGAAATCAACACAGCAATATACGTGGTTCCCCAAAACCGGGTACGTCCACGGGAGCACACAGAATAGTCGTTTTATTGATGAGCACACACTAGGGTTTTACAATAGAGAGTATTTATATGTGGCTAGTACTCCTATTCCAACCCTAACTCAACATTATAGCCTGAATACCTATAATGCCCTTAAAACACCGTTCACAGACTTTTTAAGCCTCTCGGTATCGATACAGATAAAACCCTGTATCGATACCCATACATTCTGTTCACTCCTTGTTGCCCTGGTATCGATACAGGGAAACTCCTGTATCGATACCGTCACCCCCAAAATGCTTCCCACCTTGCTTATCGATTCCGGGAACTTCTCAGTACCTCTCATACACACCATATGAGCCACAAGTTCCAACACTTTGCTTGTGTGTTATCTATAAAATGACTATGTAGATGGGTTTGATCAGAACAAGTGAAAAGAGCAAAGAGATGGAGAGATAGAGAGATGGGGCAGCACCTCTGGTGCTGCGGGGATACACTGTGAGGGTAAAGAAAAATACTAGTGAGCGGGTAACCCATGAGATTTGGGGCTCATGGACACCGGGTGAGTGGGGAAGTGCGTATAACTTCAGGGCTCGGGTATTGGTGTCGGGTTGAGTAATTTTTGTGTCTCACAATTATTGTAATATCTCTAGTGCTCATATAATGGAGTGTCTCTCTCCCGTGGACTAGGCCGGTTTTGGGCCGAACCACGTAAATCTCTCGTGTCACTCTTGTTTTTCCTTTGTGTTAATACTTGTTTAGTATTGGATCTCAATATGTGTGTGTTGTGGGTAAAGAAAACCTGAGGTTGATGATGAAAAATCAAGAGAAATTTAAGCATGACATGTTCTTCATTCTAACTTTCTCTCTCAAACATTTCTGTTTTTCGTTTTCCAACCAAGAGCAGGGCCAATGCCCTTTTTATACTTGGAAGAGTGTGTCACTCTGTTGTAAGTTGTAACTATAGCTTGACTACTGGTTTTCGCTGCTGTCAAAACTAGAGGTGGTGGTTCTGTTAATTGAAATTAGCTTGAAGTTTATTTTGGGGGCCGTTGTTTGACGGGATTAATTGAAGGAATATAGAATTCCATCGGATTAATAGCAACGAGATTAATAATACCAAGCACTCATCGATCCTGTTCAAAAGGTGAAATGTAGTTGGACAAGAAGCTGCAGAATATGTGGTCAGCTTTGATGAACCAGTGTAGTTGCCTATAGCTCGAGTATTTGATTTGACTGCTACCACAATCTAAGGCATCATTCATTAGCTAACAACATTATTGAAATCTTCACAACATTTTAGTCCACTGCTACAAACCCTTTACGGTAACAAATCCAGTGCAGTTGAGAATGTCTATGAAGCCTTCAGGATACAATTATACATATTATAATACATAATAAATAACAAGGGTAACATGGTAAAAAAATCAATTCATAATCTATTTTCATCATTATATTCCCAAACACTACTATATTGCAAAATTTATTCTTCACACATCTCTCAAATACTTTACAAATTCATAATCTATTCTGGCCATAATTCAAAAATCTAGAATTCACCATCAAAATGCAAAATATAATCCATAAATCTGATTTTTAAAAATGCAATCCATAATTGAACTCCCAGATGGGCTCTTACTTATCTTTTCATCTATAATCAAAACTATTTATCATTTATGGCTTCAATGAGACGTTTAAAACTCATCTTGAAAGTCACTTAACGTGTCTTTTGGAAGCCAAACGATATAATATACGACTTCTCTAGCTTATTTTAGCTTTGGCGGCTAACCTGTTTCTGTCAGTTATGTACTGTATTTATCTTTTTGTCAACAATGGGTCCATCAGTATAGCGATATTTAATGATAATTTAGATTCAATTCAAGTGCCCAAAGCATGCAAAAGTCCAGAGAAAAACAAACAACCACTTCGTTCAGGAAAGTTCACCAAACGTTATGAATTACAAATTTACAATGAGGAAAGAAAAGACCAGGTTCACATCCAGTTTTTCTAATAATCAGTCCATTTTGGACTTTGTAGGCCATTCCTTGCCTACAATAATGCTCCAAATCATTCATTAGTAGAGCTTGTCAAGTAAAATGGACACGTAACAAATTAACTTGATCGAATATCAATAACTATGTGAACAAAACAAATTTGCGAAATGAAAAATAGACCGAAAAAATGTAATTTCAAACATATATTTCCCAGTTTTCATTGCGCAAATCTATTTTGTTGAAATATAGTTATTGATGTCCGAACAAGTTAAATTTATGTATGTACAATCTATTCAGTAAGCTCTGCAAAATGAATAGTTAAGGCCATTGCTATGAGCGAAGGAGGGGCCCATAAAGTCTAAAACTCGACTGAAGTGGATAGTGGGAAAACTAGACATGAGCATAGTCCCGGAAAGAAAATTCTTGCAACTTGAATCATACACATACTACGCAAGCACTGATAATTCGTCATTTCTGCATTTCACATCCTAACCAAAATAACTGAAGACAAATTCTTCAGTTATTTAATTCCCAAAAATTCATCCGAAACCCACGGGAAAATTAACACATTTCAATACCCATTTCACCGTTTTTGTGATTGATTCGGATGGGAATGAGAGTGTCGCCTATGAGCTCACCTTCTTTCTCGCTCTAGATGGATCGAGAAGAAAAGGGCTAATTGTTGTGGACTCGATCAATAAAAAGAGGAAAAAGGAAAGAATTACATGCAGAGTAAAATAAAATCAAAAAATATTTCACCTTTGTTATTGTCGGACCGATTTTCCACCATCTCTCCTAAAAACCAATTGGTGGTAGGAAGGGTTTCAATTAAGTCTTTTATGACATTCGACATCGCACCCGCATGTCTGTTTTTAGAGCGGTCGCAAAGAGTGGTATTGTGTAACAAAATCCACGGGGGCACTCCGGACCCAACAATCCCTCCCTCACGATGACGCTCCCGCGACTCGAACCCATGACCTCTTGGCAATGATACCACTTGTCGGACCGCTTTTCCACCATCTCTCCTAAAACCAATTGTTGGTAGGAAGGGTTTCAATTAAGTCTTTTATGACATTCGACATCGCACCCGCAAGTCTGTTTTTAGAGCGGTCGCAGGGAGTGGCATTGTGTAACCAAATTTATGGGGGCACTCCGGGCCCAACAGCTATAAACAAGACAGAAAATGGCAGATACAAAATTATACAATGCATGAAGGGCAAATAAAATGCAACTCAGATGCGAAGGGAAAACAGAACCGTTGATTCTCTTTTAATATAGGAAGGATCCAGAAAACAGAACTTAATTATGTTCTATAGTTTCAATGAGAGGTTTGAAACCCATCATCAAATTCTTCCTCCTAATTTGCCTATTATAAGCCGAAGTATAAAATATAACTTGTCAAATGGAGTATTGTTTCAAATCCTATGGCAGGTAACCTGATTCCATAAATTACTAGTAGTATTTATTTGTCTTCTTTTGTCAACAATGGGTCCATCTAGTACAGTGGTCAATGATATTTTATCCAATTCAAATACCCAAAGTTGACCAGGA
The DNA here is from genome assembly GCA_963854785.1 of Vaccinium vitis-idaea. Lineage (NCBI taxonomy): Eukaryota > Viridiplantae > Streptophyta > Magnoliopsida > Ericales > Ericaceae > Vaccinium > Vaccinium vitis-idaea. The sequence continues at coordinate 5,600,821 of OY978215.1, read as the reverse complement.
AAGTTCTCCTACGGTTAGGAGGAAAGAAACCACGCTGTGGATGAATTATTTAAATGCCAAAAGTTGTATTCATCCGAAACCCAAACTCCCAATTTCTTCCCACAGCCATGGCTATCTTCAACTTCCAAATTATGCTGTATTCTTCTCTCTCCATGTTCTTCTGCTTTCTATTTCCTCAAACACATTCACTATCCTTCAACCTGACAAACATAGGCCCTCAACATGCAGGCGTGAACATAAAAACATTCGTAGATGCCTATATTTACGTGGTTCCCCAAAGAGCACCTAACACTATATTTGGAAAAATAGAGATACAATGTGACGTGAAAAAACTCACCCATAGAGCACCTAACACTTGGCTCTATACAATGTTTTTCACTCACCCCACTCTATTTTTCTTCACATTTTCTCCTCTCAAATCCACAACCGGAGCTCACGGCAAACCCCCACGGGCTGCCCTCCCTTGTGCCCTTCTCCGTTGCTCTCAAACTGTCCACTTTCTCCTCTCCTCACTCTCATCAGCTCTCCACTAAACACATATATATAGGCATTAGAGCAACAGCAGCAGCTAAGCCAAAAATTTGGCCAAAATACCTGGTGTACAATGCATATAGCTACCCTGTCACCATCAACACTCCAACAATCTATCCATTCTACCTTACCTCTCATTAAAATAATATTTTTTCCTTTATATATATATATATACCCAGATCGTTGTCGTTCGTCGTTCATCTACCTTCGCCGTCGTTCCTCCACGCCGTCGTTCCTCCAAAGCTCCATCGCCGTCGATCTGTACATACACAAACTCCATCGCCTACCCAAAGCTCCATCCCCGTCGACCTACCCAAAGCTCCATCCCTGTCGACGAAAGGTCATCGCCGTCCGTCCTCGAGTGCATCTGGTCGAAACTCGTCGGAATCTCGTCGGAATCCACTCTCCGTGGCATTCTTCGCCGTCGCCGTCGTGGGTCATCTCCGTTATCGTCGTCGATCTTCACCAGTTGTTATTGTCGGTCGTGGATCTTCACCATCCTTGTCCGCTGTAGGGGAAGAGAGAGAGAGAGAGAGGAAATAATAAAAAATTGGGTAGCTGATGAACAGTGTAACGGTAAAAATACCGAAGCACTGTTCAAATATGGATGGGGAACAGTGTTATACCCAATCTGCTGCAGCACCCTTTTCTTCTTCCTCTTCTCCATTTTGCCCAAAAATGGGTTTTACCCTACCTGCTGCTGATGCTCTTAGTACAGAACAAACAAGAGAAGCTCAAAGACCCTTCAAATGCCGAGAAGCTCCTCGATCGATGCTCAACGGCCACAAATGCTCTTTGGTACTTGTAAAATGACAGCCCAAAGCCATTTACAATTCCACCGAAACCATGCACATATAGGCTGCCAATTGGTCTACTTTGCTTGCCTCTTCACTGCCCGAGTAATTTCACAATTCACACCATTAAACCCATTCAACAGTCAACACACCATTTTTTTCCTTTCTCATTTTTCAATGTCTCTAAAGGAGACCAATAGTCCATCTTCCATTAATTCCTCCGAAAGCTAACACCCCTTTTTTTCTTTTTCTTTTTATTCTCAGTACTTTCCTTTTTCCATTTTCAAAGAATTTCACATGAGCAAAAAATCCCAACAGTATAGTGGAAAATGATGGAGTAGTAATTTAGATTCCATTCAAGTGCCCACAACATACAAAGTTCACCCAGAAATTCATATTATCCTCTCTCTCTCTCTCTCTCTCTCTCTCTCTCTCTCTCTTCCTATCGCTTGTGTCCGAAACATTTTGCCTCCACTGATTCCTCCTCTCTCTCCTGATAGTAAACATATAATCCGAACCCGTTTTAGCATTTCAACTGTGTTAGAGAGTATCTTCGGTGAGCTATTCTTGCAGCCAAAATATGGTCCAAATTTGGATGAGAAAATGGGTGTGACCATGTGTGGCACATCGGCATTTATGTGTTGCTAGCTTTTTTGGCCAAATTTCTACGAATTTTTTTTTATCGCAAAAAAAAAAAATAAAGGAGAAATTTGTAAAAGCTCAACAGGGTATATCGAGAAGAAAAGTACAAATGTGATACCAAAAGGCACACAAATCTCTATGAAAAGTGATTTAAATGATAGTAGCGATGAATCAAGGTAAAAAATTACCTTTTTGACACCAATGGAGCAATTTTCTCAAATTGTAACAAAATATTATCGTAGCAAGCCAAAAATAATTTTGGCTTGGAAATAAAAATTGGTTCAACCATAGAGATGCTTTTATTGTGTAGATAATATCCATCTTAATTAGGGTCAAATATTTTTAGTCCTTATTTTTCGCCTTTTATTTTTCAAATTAATTTTCCTCAATTTCCTTTCTCTGATTCCATAAATTATTTATTTATCCTTTTTGTCAAAAGTGGGTCCATCTAGTATAGTGGTCTATGATATTTTATCCAATTCAAGTGCCCAAAGCAGGCAAAGTTGACCACGAAAGTGTTGGATCCGGGATTCATAAAATTTTGAAAATCTGCAAATAAAACAATCAAAACATATACACAAACTGTTGGAAGGCTTAGAAACAACTGGGCTAATTTCAGGTACCAGAAATTGGCAATTGAGGCTAGTATTTGATACTACGTCGTTAAAGAAAATTTGCCTTCACACTAGTTCTCACAAAATACTCGAACAATTACTTCTCAAAATACAACGATTATTGACGAGCGGAAAAAGCACTCCAATCCACTCGACAAACGACCACAAACTTTTGGTTGAACTCTCTTTCACAAAGAACATATATGCAAAGTGATTAAAATTTCCCTCAGAAGGCAAGATTTCAAGACGAAAAAGAACTCCATCGAAATTAAATTAAATTTCTGTAAAGTATGAAATTCTTTTTTCTAAATACCACAAGCCCAAGTCCGGCCCGAACCCTTCAAGTAACATCACTATGAGTCAATTGCTTATTCACTCGTAAATAATTCTGAGCAAGTAAATGCACCATTTAAATCTCCTCTCTGGCGTGAACGCGTTCCCACTCGAACCTCTCTAACACGAGTACTATTGGATGTCATACATCTATTTAAGTTGAAGACATATATATGACCCAATCATAAGATAGGCCAGATTATGAAATGGATGAAAACCAAGATAATAATTCGCTCTTCAGATTTTTCTCTTAGTTAAGATAAATAAAAATAAGGTTTGAATACTAGATATGACCTCAAAATAACACGGGTCAAAGTTGGCCAGTGAGACGATGGGGGATAAGCTTCATTGTTGAGTGGGAAACAGCCTGGATCACCAGCTATACATCTATTTAAATTGTAGACATATATAAGATACATATATTTTTTTTATCGCAATCCTCAATCATAAAACATATTATGATTTTACATTTTTTTACTCATCCCGTGCATAGCATGAGTACTAATCTGGTTTTATTTTTAGCACATTCGAGGAATGTCTCCCTAGTGGACTTGAAATTGGAGTATTACCAAATCTTGCCCTTAGTGCTGCCATAGCTGTCTTGATAGGAAAGTTGTGATTACCTCTTAGAAAATGGACTCCAAAGAGGAAAATTCCACGGTTCATTGTGCTTAGAGTTGCTGGATTGTGTTTAGTTTCATGATTTGTGCAGCAATTTCACTGCAAGAATAACGGGATAAGCTCCACTCAAGACTCCCATCCCCACCACCCCCTTTCGCGGCCTCTTTTCCTCCCTCATCTATTACTAAACGGGAATTCGAAAATTCCCATGACTTGATGCTATTTTTTTCGAAGGATGACCCTGTTGAGCCAGAGAAACCAAAAGTAACCCACTCTGGCAAATGAGCACTTAGATCAACTACGTAAGAAAGATTCTCAAAAACTGCCCCACCATTCTCAAAATGAGTGAATGCAACACTAAGGTTTTTGGTGCTAGAATCATACTTAATCCGGGCTTCATTTGTTCTCCCATCACTAATACCACTCGCCCAATATTTATTTACCACGGACGTCATATTTTTGATATTGATACCCACATGATTGATGGGAAATTTACGACTGGGTTCCCATGTGTTTCTACAAGTATCAAATTCCACTGCAACAAATGTGGATGTTCCATTTTCGTTAACCAGGCCAAGTCCGCCTCCACCCAAGTCCGCAGGAATGTTAGAACCATTAGGAGCAAGGAAAAATGTAATCCCTTCGCCGTAGTTTACTCCTTGAATCACAAAGGAGAAATTTGTGCTGAAGTCTGTGAGGTTTCTGGTGGCGCCGTCCCATAAGTGAAGCGGTTGGAAATAGGTTGCGCGGCCCTTTTTATGTTGGAGTGATGAGGTGTTGGAAAATTCATCTGGGTCTGGAGTGAGTTGGATGCCATTGATGGAGATATAAGCATCTCCAGTGCAGTATATGGAGTTGTTGAGGTCTGGTGTTATGGAAGGGAGATTGAATTCCAGTGGGGTTGCAAAAGGGATTAAGAGAAAGAAGAAGGAGGAGGTGAACATGGAGATGGAAAGAAGAGAAAATTTAGGTGATTGGATATTGGTCATTGTGGTTGGTTTCACACTTTGAGTTCGAAATTCAAGCTTGCACTTTATAATACAAAGGCTAAATTAATGTGACCTCCTCTGAGGTTTCTGACAATAACAGGGACATCCCTTGGGTTCTAAAAATGACAAAAACCTTAGGGGAAGTCAGTGAAATAGATGTTGGATAAGTCAGCAATCGTGAAATGTTTTATCTAGTCTTGTAATCGTTAATATTTGTAGTTCTTTTATCATAGTAAAATTCACAGTAAATGTAGTCTTCATTAGGTGAACCCACGTAAATTCGATGGTTCTATTTTTCGTTTTATGCATTTCGATAATCTAGAGCCGTTAAAGTATTTGCGAGTTTATATCAGAATGTGTACCCCCAAAAAAAAAAAGTTTAGAACAAGATGATCAGTCATTGCATACTTTTCTCTTCTTCTTTTTTGTTTCGACAGTCAGAGTTTTCGGACCCGCTTAAGCACATCTCGACTAATCTCCTCCTCAGTCCGGTTAACGTCAAGAGTACAAGAAATTACTTTATTGCAACTTGATTTCAAGAATCAAATTCTAATAAGAGTGGAGAACAAACCCACTAACCAACCAACCGGACTTACGATCAGGGGCTTATTGCATACTTTTCATTCAAAGGGATTTCCTCAATTCCAGATGTTGAAAATTTGCCTTGGTCAGCTACGGGCTAATTGCATACTTTTTATTCAAACGGATTTCGTTAATTCCAGATTGTAGCGGCCGGATCCAGGGGTCACCCCCCCCCCCCCCCCCCCCCCTCGGTCGAGGGCAGGGGCGGGGTCCCGGAGGTCGCCTCCCCCGAAGGAGATCGAGAGAGTTCGGCACCCTTGGCCCCGGCAGGGCAGCCCCCCAGGGGGGCAGTGAGCGTCACGTCCGGGGTCCCAGCCCGTGGGGGTCACGATCCACGGGAGGCCAGATGGGGAGGCTCGGCCAGCTTCGCGTAGACCGCGGTCCCCCTCGGTAGGTCGGTCCCCGAGCCCTTCCCGGAGCGAGTCGGATGACCTCGGTGCGGGGGGCGGGGGCAGGGTTGCGTCAGATGTCGGGGGCCCGATCGAGGCGCGCCTGACAGTCTGAGCAGTTCGACAAGTGGGCTCACCCACCCACCTGGATCGCATTCATGGAGAGCCACCAAACCCTGCAGCCTAGGCCTGCAGGGGAGATGGTGGGATCTGACAGATAGGGGTCTCAGTGTCAGGTGACGACCCTGGGGAGGAAACGAGGAGCCACTTGGGGGACGTCCGGCGGTTCATGCATTTACGGTAGCGATAGGGACGGGGCGCGTGAGGCCCCCAAGGGATGTATGGGACACGCGCCCCCTCACCTATAAATACGCCCCTCACCACCTCCATGAAGGACACACGAAAAACTTACACCACCCTCTCTCTCTCTCTCTCTACATTTGGCTCTCCACTATATTCCTCTCCCCGTTGCTAACTTCGCCATCGGAGTGCCTTCCCGGACCACCACCGTCCGGGCTAGGCGCTAACGTGGTTGCTTCCTTGTGCAGGTCCCCATCCGGCGTACCCCAGAAGCTCTGCTCACCCCCTCCGTCGAACCCCAAGGGTCCCAGTGAAGTCTGGTCCGGCCCGGTCCCTCCAGTACCGTGCCAAAAGGACCAAGGAGGTCATTCCGGCGAAGAGCCCCCCACAATTGGCGACTCCGCTGGGGAATAGTTAATCTCTCCCAGCCTCTCTTTTCTATTAGTGGTGGTCCTTTAGCCTTGCTCGGACCTCCTCCACTTCTCCAGAGCAGCTAAAGCATGGCGAACCTCACCCTCGGCAGGGACTCATTCGACGCCACCGGAGAATACGTCAACAGCACTGACCGCAGCAGGTACCACCAAGTCAGGAGTGACTTGGGGCTCACGCTCACCCCCATCCTCAACAGGGATGGAACCGTCACGGTGGCCCCCACCGCCGCCGGCCCCAGCAGCGCCCGCACAGCTAGCGTCCTGTTCAGCATGAATGGCGATGTCGTCTCCCTTGACAACCTCACTACTCCCGCCCGGAGGGAGGCGTTACCTCCGCCTCCGCCCCTCACCATAGAGGCGGAGCTGGCGCTACTAAGGAAAGAAGTGCTGGCCATGAAGCAGGCCAGGAGTCAGCCTGCGACCTCGAAGTCTGGGGGCCGAACGAGGACCAGAAGGCCCCAATCGAGCGCGAGAAGCGAGGGAACGAGAACGCCTGTGTTCGACCGCCTCGGCCCGGTCATTGAGGTTGACAGCCGAGGGAACGCCTTCGTCATCCCCCAGGAGCGTACCTCCCCTAGGAACCAGCAGGCCCGGGCGAGGCAGACGAGGCGAACCGAGCACCCGGAGGATAGCGCCACGGCCTCAAGCGCCCGGACCCCGGACGTCCGTGGAGACTCAGAATACGCTCGCCGGCTTCAGAAGGATATAAACAAGGGCAAGGGCCCCGCGGGAGCTGCACCCCGCGAGCTAGACGTCGGCAACCTATCGACTGATCGAAGGGACTGTCGGCACCAGAGCCAATCGGCTGATCGGGCCGGTACACGCCGTCTGGATCGGTTGGGGAATCGGCAGGGCGCCCGGGAGATCCTCCCCGAGGACGATCGACGGGGCCCCCGAGAGAGGACCGGGGCCTCGGAGCCAGCATCGGCGGGAAGAGGTGGCAATAACCGGGACCCTGGCTTCAACCCAGGGGAGAGATATGAGCTCCGCCACCAGGGCGGAAGCATAGTGCTCGTCAATACTCGGACGGGTGACACGAAGGTTTATCACCCCGAGAGGGGGGTAGAGCACCCCGACGCGAGAGATGACCTACACGCCGTTCGCGGACCCCACGCGAAGAGACGCTCATCCGAGTGGAGCAATGTACATGACAGCCTCGAGGCTCGGCATAGGCCGAACGACCCTCCCAAAAGGGCCTGCGGAGTGAACCAGACAGTCGACCTCGGCCGTCGGAACCCTAGTCAGTCCGACTCACGGCTGGAGAAAGCCAAACAGTCCCCCTTTGTAGCTGAGGTTGCAGAGGTAATCCCCCCCAGGGGTTTCAAAATCCCCAAATTCGACAAGTATGAGCCCACTACCGACGCCATCACCCACGTACAACAGTACCGGCTGGTCTCCGAGCTCTATGGACATGGTGATGCCTTAATGTGCAAAACTTTCTCCATGAGCCTCGGGACCACCGCCCTCCTGTGGTACGGCCAGCTGGCACCAGGGTCAGTCGCCGGCTTCGATGAGTTGGAGCGCGCGTTCACGTCTCGGTTTGTGACAAGCAACACGCAACCGAAGACGCTCGACGCATTGGTAAACATGAAGAGGGGGTCGGACGAGACCCTCAAGGAGTACATCGCCCGCTATTGGGAGGTGTACAGCCTGGTTGAAAATTGCGACCAGAAGGTGGCGGCCACGTCGTTCAAAAATGGCCTGGAGGACTCCTCGGATATGTTCAAAGACCTGATGGTGCACCCCCCGAAAGACATGACGGAGCTTATGCGGACTGTGGACAGATACCGCGAGCTGGAGGAGTTCCTTGTCGGCAAGGCTTCGAAGGGGGGAATCAACAAGAGCTCCCCGAAGGAAGGAAAGAAGCAGGTCAACAACGTCAGGAAGGGACGGGGCGAACAGGGCGGTGGAAACGGTGGCCGGGGCTACCGAGACAACGGCAGAAGCAACGATAACGGTGGCGGGTGGGAAAGACCCCCCAGGAACGACAACGACTACGTAGCTGAGAAAACCGTCTTCACCCTTCCAATCTACAGGCTGCTCACGGAGATTGGCCGAACGAGGTGGTTTCTCTGGCCCGAGGACAAGACGGGGTCGGATCCCTCCCAGAGGGGCAGGTGCACCTACCATAACGAGGCGGGGCATTACACAACTGCCTGCCGACCGTTCAAAGCACATTTGGAACGACTGGTAACCGAGGGCCGGTTGGACGAATGGATCGACCGCACCAGGACACCCCTACCCGCGCCCGGACCGCCCCCGCCCCCTCCCCCCGAGGGGCAGCGTCCCCCGCAAGGAGGGCCCAGGGGCCGGGGCGGGGCCGTCGAGACGATACACGGTCCGATGAGTAAGGACGAAGCCGAGGAGATGCACCATGAGTTGGCAGCGATAGAACGAGCAATGCAGGTGCTGTCGGTCGGGCAGCCCCCAAAGCGGAAGTATCAGGAGCCGGAGGACCCCCACACCATCTCCTTCACCGAGTTGGATCTGGAAGGTTTACGGCTTCCCCACCAGGATGCCCTAGTCGTCGAGGTCGAAATCGACGGTAGAGATGTCCGGCGAATCCTGGTTGATCAGGGGAGCTCCGCGGACGTCCTTTATTATTCGGCTTTCAAATCCCTCGGACTTACGCGTGACGAGCTGACCCCGGCGGACACCCCCCTGGTTGGATTCGCGGGACACCCGGTCTACCCCATCGGCAGCATCACCCTCCCGGTCGTGGTGGGGTCGATGCGGTTGGAGACCAACTTCACTGTGGTGGACTCCCCAAGCCCCTACAACGCCATTCTTGGCCGGGGATGGCTCCACTCCATGAGGGCGATTGCCTCCACCCTCCATCAGTGCCTCCGCTTCATCGGTACATCCGGGAAACAGGAGACCGTCTGGGGTAACCAGATGGCCTCCAAGAAATGCTTCGTGAACGCTGTACGCGTGAGGGACAGAAAGGAGAGTAGGATGCCGAAGCAAGTCCAGTGGATCGAAATGCCGGAGTCCACCGCCATCCTTGAAGACGTCGGCTCCCTGGCCGAGGAGAAGGCTGTTGAGGACCTTGTCAAGGTACCAATAAACGAAGACGGTAGCAGGTACTTCATGGTGGGATCCGAGCTCTCTAATGCCGAGCGCAACGACCTGATTGGCTTCCTCAGAGACAACGTCGAGGTCTTTGCGTGGACTCCTTATGAAATGCCTGGCGTAAGCCCGGATTTCATCACGCATAAACTCAACGTCGATCCGGCTAGGAAATCGGTGATACAGAGGCCGAGGCGGTCCTCGGCAGCCCATTCGGACGCCGTGGTGGAGGAGGTCCAGAAACTCATAGAGGCCGAGGCCATCCGGGAGGTGCAATACCCCACCTGGTTGGCCAACACCGTGGTGGTGAAGAAGAAGACCGGCAAATGGCGGGTGTGCGTCGATTATACCAACCTCAACTTGGCCTGTCCGAAGGATTGTTTCCCTCTCCCTCGGATTGACCAGTTGGTAGACGCCACCGCCGGACACGCTAGGTTGAGCTTCATGGACGCGTACCGAGGGTACCACCAGATCGCCATGGACGAGGGGGACATGGAGAAGACAGCCTTCATCACGCCTCGGGGCACTTACTGTTATCAGGTAATGCCCTTTGGCTTGAAGAACGCCGGAGCCACCTACCAGCGGATGGTCTCCAAGATGTTCCAAAGGGAACTTGGGGACATCATGGAGGCATACATCGACGACATGGTGATAAAGAGCAAACTCGCAGAGGACCACTTGAGTCACCTCGGCAGGGTCTTCGCCGTACTCAGGGCTCACAGACTGCGGCTTAACGCCGAGAAGTGTGCCTTCGGGGTGGGCTCGGGCAAATTCTTGGGATACCTCGTCACTCGGCGGGGGATCGAAGCAGACCCAAATCAGATCACCGCCATCCAGAAACTCCGAGCCCCGACGACCATCAGGGAAGTCCAGCGACTCACCGGGATGGCGGCGGCACTCAACCGCTTTATTAGCAAGTCCTCGGATGCCTGCCGTCCGTTCTTCGAGTCCATCAAGACAAGCAAGAGAGCGTTCCGGTGGAGCCCTGAATGCGATCGGGCCCTTGCCGAGCTCAAAGGGTACATGGCTAAGGCCCCCCTTCTGGTTACCCCGGCGGAGGGGGAAGACCTCCACCTATACCTGGCCGTCTCGGAGCATGCGGTGAGCTCGGCATTGGTCCGGCAGGAAGGGCCGGACCAACAGCCCATCTACTACTCCAGCAAGACCATGCTCCCGGCCGAGACTAGGTATTTGCCACTGGAGAAGTTGGCGCTCGCCCTTGTCACGGCAAAGCGCAAGCTCCTCCCCTACTTCCAGTGCCACACGATCATCGTAATTACTGAATACCCCCTCAGGGCCGTGCTCCGGAAGGCGGACCTCTCGGACAGAATCTGCCGGTGGTCGATGGAATTGGCGAACTTTGACATCCGCTATGAGCCGCGCACAGCGATCAAGGGGCAAGCTCTGGCAGACTTTATAGCCGAGCTCACCCCGCGGTTGGATGCCGAGGCAAAGCAAGAGAAGGAAGCTGGCACCTCGGAGGACCCCACCCCTGCGCGGCCGGGGTTCGTCCTCAAGAGGTCTCCGCCAAGGGCGGCGACGATTTACACCGGTGACTCCTGGCGCATGCACGTCGACGGGGCCTCCAACAGCCGGGGGGCGGGGGCTGGTATAGTCCTCGTGTCCCCCGAGGGTACCCTCCACGAATGCGCCATGAGCATCGGGTTTCCAGCCACCAACAACGAAGCCGAGTACGAGGCTCTCATCGCGGGGCTGCGCCTCGCCTTGAACCTCGGTATAGAAGAGTTGCAGGTCTACAGTGATTCCTTGTTGGTGGTCAACCAGCTCAACAGCGATTATGGCTCCGGTGACAGCCGGATGCTCAAATATCTCAGTCTCGTCCTAAAATTGCAAGAGGACTTCAAGAAGATTGAATTCTGGCATATCGGCCGAGCTCGCAACGCTCACGCCGATGCCCTCGCCGCCCTCGGTTCGGCCTGCTCTGACATCGGGGGTTCCCGGACAATCATCCTCGGGGACGTCCCCACCCCCAGCTTTGAGCCCGGGCAGGAGGACATCATGTGCATCGCTCCTTTGGGTCCCAGTTGGATGGACCCACTTGTTGCCTACCTGCGGGACGAGCGGCTGCCCGAGGATAAAAAGGCGGCCCACCGACTTCGGTGCCAAGCCGCCTCATACTACCTCTCCGCGACCAGCCAACTCTACAGGCGCACCTACATCGGTCCGGACCTGCGTGTCCTTCACGAGGAAGAGGTCCCACGGATCCTCCATGAGCTTCACGAGGGCAGCAGTGGCTGCCACTCAGGAGGACGGTCGTTGGCCGAGCGCGCCGTCTCCCAGGGTTACTGGTGGCCTAAAATGCGGAAGTCGGCCGAGGCCTACGTCAGGAGCTGCGGATCTTGTCAGAGACATTCTCCCCTCCTCCACCAACCCACTCTCTTCCTCAATCCCGTCACCAGCCCGTGGCCGTTCGCTCAGTGGGGACTCGACATCGTCGGAGTGCTTCCTACTGCCCCCGGCGGATTCAGACACCTCATCACCGCCACGGACTACTTCACCAAGTGGGTCGAGGCAGAACCCCTCATCCACATCACTGCCACCGAGGTGGAGCACTTCATCTGGAAGAACATTATCTCCAGGTTCGGAGTTCCATACGCTATCATCTCGGATAACGGTACCCAGTTTGTGGCCGAGGCAATAAAAACACTATGCAAGAAGAGGGGGATCCGCGTCTATAATTCAACTGTGGCGTACCCTCAGGGGAACGGCCAAGCCGAGGCCTCCAACAAGTCCATCTCGGCTGGCCTCAAGAAGCGGTTGACCAATAAGCGAGGAAAATGGGTCGAGGAGCTTCCCAAGGTCCTTTGGGGCTATCGTACCACCCCGCGGCGGGGCACTGGCCGAACACCCTTCTCAATGGCTTATGGGATGGAGGCGGTCCTCCCCCTCGCTGCAACGGCTCCGACAGCGCGCACCGAAGCATTCCACCCTGCCACCAACGACGAGCACGTCGCTTCCGAGCTCAATCACGTCGAAGACCTTCGCGATGACGCCAACATCAGGTACGCCGCCTACCAACAAGAGGTAGCCCGGGGCTACAACAAGAAGGTCCGGATGCGCCCCTTCAATGTCGATGACCTCGTCCTAAGGGAGGTAGTACAAAAGAAGAACAAGAAAAAATTCATGCCTAACTGGGAGGGCCCGTTCAAGATCACGGCCAAGGCCGGTTTTGGGGCTTACAAACTCGCCGAGCTGGACGGCACGGTTGTGGGCAACCCATGGAACGCCTCCAAGCTTAGGAAGTTTTATGGGTAGCCCAACTTTCTTTTTTATGATCACGCACCGCTCTCGGAGATCCTTTGTAACCCGAGCGGGTCGAAATTCAATGAACAACTTTTCTTTTTCCTCTGTTAGATTATCCTGATCGTTTGTTCCACGCACTGGGATCGTAGTCACCATGGCACCCCTCGCTGTTCGATGGAGCACCACGTTCAAAGGAACGCCTCCAACAGAGCGGAATTCCTATGTTCGGTGGAACGGTATTCCGCTCCGTAGACCGCCCGTCCTCGGTTGAGCGAACGGAAGACCGTTTGGTCTCGGATGATTCTCAATGCGAGGCTTCGGGTTGAACTACCAGGCCTTGCTGTCATCCAACCCCCTTGCCAATACGGGCTCGGGGGATGAACGCTGGTTAGCGTTCGGCTATAGGCCACCTCGGCTTAGGTCCGCAATCGGGGGCTATCGAAGCGATTCCCCACCTAAGCCGAGCTTTTTCCCACCCGTGCTCGGTGGAGCCCACGGGTCCGGTTGAACTTTCATGTCTTGCGATCAGTACCTTCCCTACTTATCTTCGGCAGAAAGCAAACGGCCTTTGCTTAATCCCGAAGAGGGGCTAGTTATTAAGAGCTCGGCCGAGCGCCTACGCTCGGTACAGACTATCCAACTCAAAGTTAGAAAAATTTAAAACAGTTGCGTAAATAAGAGGGCATTCTTCCATTCACATCAAAATTGGGAGCTCGGCGATAGTGCATCGTTTAATGCCGGCCCCCGGAACACCTTTTTACAAAATTACAAAGCCTCATTCTGGCATATTACTACGACAGTTCGGTGCCGGATAAAAAAAAAAAAAATAAATAAATAATAAATAAAAATGTGTCTACTGAGCAGATTGGGGGTCCTCGGCGTAATCCTCGCGCTCCTCGGCGTCTTCAACCTCGTCTTCTTCCATCGGCATCGGAGGGGCCTCTGGCTCCGGAATCTCTGGGACGACCCTGGCCTCGGCTTCGGGAGGGGCACCACAGGCGTCTACTCCCCTGGTGTAAGCCCCCGGGAAGCAGTCCTTGTAACCAAGGCGGTAGCCCTTCTTGAAGGCCGCTTCCTCAATCTCCTCGGCCTCCTTAAGATACTGCCTCCCGGCCTCTTCCTCGCCCCTTTTGAAACCGCTCACGTCTGCGGCGGCAAGGAGGTCCGAGTGCGACGCTTCGACCTCGGTGAGTCTATCCTCGGCTGCTTTGGCCCTCTTGTCCGCATCTTTAAACTTGTCCTCAGCAGCTTTGGCCCTCTCCTCGGCCAACCTGGCGTCACGATCAGCAGCGTCGGCCCTATCCTCGGCAGCCTTTATGCGGTCTTCGGCCCCCTGCTTCTCGAGGCTCAGACCCTCCATCTTCTTCCCGAGGCCATCGAGGTCCGCCTTTAGCTTGGCCGAGGACTGCCTCTCCTCCCTCAGCTTGGCCTCGGCGGTCCTGGCTGCCTTGGCCAACGCCACAGCCTTCTTGTGGGTGGCAATCGAGGCTTGGCTTGCCTGGAAGAAAGAAAAATGTAAGTACAAGGCGTAGGGATATAAGGATTAAATGATTCGGGAAAACCTAATACGTACCTTGACCAAGCTGCTGTGGAGCTCAAGGAAGTTCTCGTCAATGGAAGAGGCGTCGAGGGTGGACATGTCCGCCGGGAGGGCAAGCCCTTTCAGCAGGATGTTGGCCGTCTCGGGAGACCTCTGCACGCTGTCAGCAACCGTGAGAACCACCCCGCCGCGGCCAGAGAAGATAGGGGGAGCGTCATCGGATCCGCCCCCCACCTCGCGGCTGGCCGTGGCTGACCTCCGGGAAGGGGCCCGGCTGGGGGCCTGACCTTGGCCCTGGATCGGGGGCTGAGCTGCGAGACCGGTGATTGGGTCTCCCTGGGCAACATCAGCTGGGGGTGTCTCGGTAGGCGTCATGGGAGAGACTGGCCCCGCAGAGTCACTTTCCCGGGGCCTCTTCTCCGCCGGCTCGTCTTCCGCCCTCGGGGGCTCCTCCCTAGGCCTCCGCAAGCCCCCCGCTTGTCCTCCCCCCCTGCCAGGCTGTGCAGGGCGTCTTCGGCGCTGCTGCTGCCTTAGCTGTTGCAGGGTAGGCCTCCCGGTGTCTCCCTCGGCGCCCATCGGCTGCCTCTCCCGCCCCCACAGCTGTTCTAACCCTTCGTCGGGTAGATTTCCCCTCCTCCTCCTCCGGCGGTTGCTCGCCCTCGGATCTTTTCCCCTGTGAAGATAGCCTCGGTAGCTTGGCTCGTATCCGAGGAGGAGATGGGCTTGCTGTTGGCCGTGGGCGAAGAGAGCTCGGATCACGTCGTCGTCCGAGAGCTCGAGTAGCCTCTTGTTGACAACGGTGCAAACTGCAAGGGACAAAAACAAAGAGGAAGAGTCAGTCCTCGGCAGGAAACAAACATGGACCAAGCAAGTACAAAATAACTACGGCTTACCGGGGTCCCCTCGGCGGTGGTTGAGGGGCCAGGTGTGCGGTTCCTCGGGGGCCCATGTATAGTTCCCCCTCACCGTCACATAATTGTATTGATGTTCCTCGGAGTCGTAGAGATCCCCGATCAGGTGGTCATACTCATTCCGAACGGCGAAGTAGTACCGCCGGAATCTCGGGCTGAGGCCGACGAGGTAGATACCGAGGACGTCGTACACGGTGACGGGGATGTTGTACCTCTCGGCTAGCTTTAGCACCGAGCAAAGGACTCGGTACACGTTCACCACCACCTGGTGAGGCCCGAGGTTGTAGTAGTAGAGGAGCTGGCGGACGATCTTCGGGAATGGAAATCAGAGCCCCCCCTCGGTGATGGCCATTAGGGGAACCGTGACATGGTCATCCCCATATTCGATCCTGTCACCGAAGTGGAGCTCTATGTCCACGTCCGCCGGGATTTCGTACTTTTCCCGGAACGCCACCAAGCGCTGGGGGTGCTCGGGGTCGAACTCCTTGACGTAGCGGCACTCGTCCTCCCCTATCTTGGGGAGTGGGACCTCCTCCCAGTTTTCCCCGAGAGCAAGTGCAGGGGCCTCGGCGCGCTGTGCTCTCGGTGGCGGGTCCTCTCCTTCTCCGGTCTCGGGAGGAGCGGGATCTGATGAGCCGCTTCGTCCTCCCTCTTCCCCGTTCCCCAGATCGACGATCTCCACGGGCTCGGGGATGGGTTCGAAAATCTCCACCTCGGGAGAATCGGGGGGGCCCGGGAGATTTGTATGCTCGGGCGCTCGGGATGTGGATGCCCCGGTTCCAAGGTCGGTTCTTTCTTCCCCCATCCTGCTATACCCTTCGGGGTAGATCGTTTGGAGGGGAGGGATATTGAGCACACTCGGGGGCAGGTTCCGGTACCGATTACCGAGCTCCCTGATGTATGCAACTGCCTCCTCGTCGAGTTCTTCGTCGCTGTCAGAAATAACGAAGGGGTCGTTGCTCATCCAGCCGAGGACCTATAAAACGTGCACGGGGAGAACCCGTCAGCTATATGCATGGGGGCCGAGGGTGCAAGTGCACCACCTATGAATGTAATCAGCTTACCGAGGGGACCTTCCCACTCAGATGACTCGGCTGGACGCAAGTGGTGTGTGCGCTCGGTAAGTGCCCTCGGAAGAACAGGTTGAGTATTCAACCTGTCCTCGGAAGAACACGTGAGTTTCGCCGGAAAACTCAACCAGGACAGGGGTAGGTCTGGAAATGCCAAAAGTGGGCCAAAAACGGCCCAAAATGCGTAGAAAAAGTACCAAAAAGCAAGAAAAAGAGGGGATGAAGTGTTTTACCTCGAGTTTGGGCGTTGAAAGCTGCTGGGATGAGAGATCTGGCCTTGGGACGGTCGAACTTCCACGGTGGCGCAAATTTTTTCCGGCAGTGGCGAAGTTGGCAGAGTAACAGTGCCCTCTCTCTCCCCCCCGAAGTTGTATTTATAGGGGGAGAGGGGAGAGTCAGCCTCCGCATTTAATGAGGAGACGATGCGTCGGCTCGGGAAACGGCGCGTCGGCTCGGCGGGCCATTCAGGGCTTGACACCTGTCTGCCCCGTTTGAAACGTTTTGGCGCGAATCCCATGCGCCGACCCTCGGACGAATGCCGAGGAGACACGTGGCATATGATGTCACGCCACATCACCGAATCTCTGACATTGGATAAGCCCAAACGTCATCTCCGAGACGACGTCACATCGCGCGTCCTTTCAACTTCAGAGCGATGCGACGTCCCGCGCGCGGAGCTCGGGAAATCCCTCGCCGCTCGGCGTGTTCTGTTCATCATTCCCTCGGCTAGGGGATGGGCTCGGTACGGCCGCGCAGATTGGTCAACTCCCTCAATCGCCAAGCACTGATTGATGAAGTTGAGGGGCTATTGTAGCGGCCGGATCCAGGGGTCACCCCCCCCCCCCCCCTCGGTCGAGGGCAGGGGCGGGGTCCCGGAGGTCGCCTCCCCCGAAGGAGATCGAGAGAGTTCGGCACCCTTGGCCCCGGCAGGGCAGCCCCCCAGGGGGGCAGTGAGCGTCACGTCCGGGGTCCCAGCCCGTGGGGGTCACGATCCACGGGAGGCCAGATGGGGAGGCTCGGCCAGCTTCGCGTAGACCGCGGTCCCCCTCGGTAGGTCGGTCCCCGAGCCCTTCCCGGAGCGAGTCGGATGACCTCGGTGCGGGGGGCGGGGGCAGGGTTGCGTCAGATGTCGGGGGCCCGATCGAGGCGCGCCTGACAGTCTGAGCAGTTCGACAAGTGGGCTCACCCACCCACCTGGATCGCATTCATGGAGAGCCACCAAACCCTGCAGCCTAGGCCTGCAGGGGAGATGGTGGGATCTGACAGATAGGGGTCTCAGTGTCAGGTGACGACCCTGGGGAGGAAACGAGGAGCCACTTGGGGGACGTCCGGCGGTTCATGCATTTACGGTAGCGATAGGGACGGGGCGCGTGAGGCCCCCAAGGGATGTATGGGACACGCGCCCCCTCACCTATAAATACGCCCCTCACCACCTCCATGAAGGACACACGAAAAACTTACACCACCCTCTCTCTCTCTCTCTCTACATTTGGCTCTCCACTATATTCCTCTCCCCGTTGCTAACTTCGCCATCGGAGTGCCTTCCCGGACCACCACCGTCCGGGCTAGGCGCTAACGTGGTTGCTTCCTTGTGCAGGTCCCCATCCGGCGTACCCCAGAAGCTCTGCTCACCCCCTCCGTCGAACCCCAAGGGTCCCAGTGAAGTCTGGTCCGGCCCGGTCCCTCCAGTACCGTGCCAAAAGGACCAAGGAGGTCATTCCGGCGAAGAGCCCCCCACACAGATTGATGATGAAATTTTGCCTCTGTCAGCTAGAGGACATATTCTTGATGGCTGCCTTGGTCTGCCACCGTTTTTGTGATTGATTTGGATGGGAATGAGAGAGTCGCAAATGGGCTGATTTTCTTTCTCGCGCCAGATGGATCGAAAAGAAAAGCCGAGAGGTACAAGCGGCTCCAGAGATATTCTACAATGATGAAGAAGCCCGTAAATACGCTTCACCTTCTCGTATAGTCGAAATTTAGGGATTCACTGGTATGTATTTATATTTAATATACAAAAATGATAGATAGTACACCATTTATGCCACTCCCATGTGTGCCCCACACCCCATGTGAGTGAGGGTGTGGTGGGGAGTGGCACAAAAGGTGTGTATGTATCATTGTTGTTTAATATATAGGAAAAAGAACACCTATAAATGTTACGATTTTTTTTATAAAAGTTACGATTTTTTTTTATATAAAAGTTAGGAGACACACTAAAATGTTACGAATCATAGAAAATGTTACGGATCATATTGTTGAAAAGTTACGAAAAACTAAAAAATGTTACGATTGCCAATAAGGAGGTATAATCTAAGCCATACAATCGGTGTACATGGTACACACCTTTAATGAGTCTGTATTGTAGTCATTTCCTAATATTAAAGATTGAGTGCATAAGTACAAGTGCAAAAAAAAAAAAAAAAATCACCTTTGCTACAAACTAGACGAAAAAGGGCAGATAAAGCGCATGAAGGGGGATAAAACGTATGTTGGATGTGAAGTGGAAAGAGTACTTTTTTTTTTTAACGGCAGTGGAAAGAGTACTTAATTAGGATTCTCTTTTAATGTAGTAATAAAACAGAAATTAGGTTATGTTCTATAGTTTCAATGAGACGTTCGAAATTAAGTTATTTGTCTTTTTTGTCAACAGTCCATCTACTACTTGTCTACGAGTTCATGGAAAATGGAAGCTTAGATTCTCATCTCTTCAAAGGGAAAAGCTTGTTGACATAGGAAACCGGGTATAAAATTGCACAAGGATTAGCCTTTGCATTGCACTATCTACATGAAGAGTGGGAGCAATGTGTGGTGCATAGGGATGTAAAATCAAGCAATGTGATGTTGGACTTGAACTTCAATGCCAAATTGGGAGATTTCGGGTTTGTCAGGCTCGCTGATCACGAAAAAGAGTCACAAACAACAATGGTGTCAGGGACCATGGGCTACGTCGCGCCAGAATGTTTCACCACTGGTAAGGCTAGCAAGGAATCAGATATCTATAGTTTTGGAATCGTGGCATTGGAAATAGCATGTGGAAGAAGACCAACTTGTTACGAGGGTGAAGAAGATGCGACAGAAAGTTTAGTGGAGTGGGTTTGGGATCTTTACGAGAGGAGAAAACTACTTGAAGTTGCGGACCCAAAACTGGGTGAAGATTTCAACAAGCATGAAATGGAAAAATTGTTTACCCTTGGTGTCAGGTGTACTCATCCTAATAGCAAGCTTTGGCCTTCCATAAGGGAAGCGATTCAAGTTCTTAATTTTGAGGCTCCTTTGACTTGTCTTCCACTATCCAATGATGATTCCCACAGTTTTCAATAGCTGCCAAACGTGATCTTTGAGCTCTATTTACGATGATGTACATGTTTCCTCCAAGATTGTTCGGTTCTCCCCTCATGAATGCAATTCCTTTTGTATTTGTTACATTTCTTTTTTATGGAAGTGAAAATATTCTTTATCCAACCTAGGATTGTTTTACCACTAGGTTTGGGATCGAAAAGTGTATATCTTGTTGAACTAGTCATGATTTATGGTGGATTAATCTTTGTTCTTCTCAACAATGGAGAATTTTGTTGGAAATGGTTTTATGTAAATAGAGTATTTACTTGAAAAAAAATAAAACTATTTAAGTTGGGAAAGAAATTGGGTCTTAAAATTGGTCATTTGTTTTGGAAGATGGAGTGTCCCACATTGGTAACATGATGGGCTTTGGTTTTTACTAAATAAATTGGGCCCATGGCTAAAATAGTCTGTATCTTTATGGGCCAAATTTATTTAGCACTAGCCCTAACATAATCCATTTACTTGCCGAACTGGTATGAGCCAAATTGTTGCATCGGTTATCAACAAGTTCAACCGTTCCAAATGGACATATCCTTCCGGAACAGGTGCCTGGTTTCCTATATATTTGGGACGATTTCAGCCATTTCATTCACTCAATTTCTGACAACACACACTACATTTTTGCATATAGAGTCCGAGAGAGGTCTACATAGTTTCAGTTCGTCGGGCACGAATTCAAAGTGCTGTGTTTGTGTGCGAAAAAGATCATTGTATCCTGTAAGTCGTAATTTCCCGCGCTATTATTTCGCTTATAATTTCTGTTTAATCATTGTAGAATTGTTTCTAATTAGAAGTTCTGTAGTGGCAGTACTTCGTTTCAAATTCGTTTCCCCCTCCGTTTCTATTTCTACCAAATCTGTTCTTTATTGTTTTACACAAAAGTTGATTTTATACATTCAGGCCCGGCCCTGTGTTTCGCGAGGCCCCAACCCTATTCTCAATTTGAGGCCCTTCATATATATATATATATATATATATAAATTTTTTGTTTATATATAATTTTTTTTTTTTCTACGAGAAGGGGCCCCAGGCCCGGGCCTCCCAAGCCTGCCCACAGGGCCGGGCCTGTATACATTTAGTTTTCCAACATTAAAGCAGAATTTCACGTTTTTGTATTTTATTCTACTTTTGGGTAGAGCGGACTTGGTAATTATAGTTTTGTTGTTTTATTTTTTATTTTTTTTTATATAGTGTATTGTTGAAATGGCTGAAAGTGATAAAACATCCACACCAGTTCGTATTGGTACGGGTTCGGGCATTCCTAACCCGGTAATCTCCACTGTTCCTAATGTTCCTGCTAGTCACATGGAGAAACCGGAGAAATTTAATAGAACCGAATTCAGGAGGTGGCAGCAGAAAATGCTGTTCTATCTTACCACCTTGAATTTGGCAAAGTTACTTACCGAAGATGCTCCTGCCCTAAAGGAAAATGAAATTGACTGCCAAGTTGTTGCTGCGGTGGATGCTTGGAAGCAAGCAAACATGGCGGAACAAGGGCCGAAAGACAAGAAACGCAAGCATCCTGGTCAAAGATCTAAGGGTGGAGGTTACAAAAAGTTCAAAGGCAAATGCTACAAGTGTGACAAGGAAGGGCACCGTGCAAGGGATTGCCGAACTCGCAAAGGCAAAGAGAATGCCAACAAGAAGCCGAAGCATGCTGAGGCAAATGTGATAGAAGTAGAATACTCATCCAATGAAGTGTCTGAGATGAATCTGTCGGCAATGGCTTCCGAAGTGAATCCGGTTGGTTCAAATGCCAAGGAGTGGTGGGTGGTTACGGGGGCATCCCGTCATGTTTGTTCCGATAGGACTTTGTTTACCACCTATCAACCAGTGACTAATGGAGAGCAACTTTTCATGGGAAATTTGTCAACATCTAAGGCTGAAGGCCAAGGGAAAATTGTGCTTAAAATGACTTCGGGGAAAGAACTCACGCTTAACAATGTGCTGCATGTGCCTGAGATTCGCAGAAATCTTGTGTCAGGGTCACTGCTAAGCAAAAATGGCTTCAAACTTGTTTTTGTGTCTGATAAATTTGTCATGACTAAGGATGGAATGTTCGTGGGTAACGGTTATCTGAGTGACGGATTGTTCAAGATGAATGTAATGTCTGTTGTACCAACTGCTATTTGCTAATAATAAGAACACATCTTCTGCTTACTTGTTTGAGTCTTCTTCTTTGTGGCATGGTAGATTAGGACATGTAAATTTTGACTCTGCGCGTGGATTAGTAAGCATGGATTATCGATAAAAATCACAAGTGTGAAACATGTGTGGAATCAAAAAATGACAAGGGCACCATTCCACTCAGTGGAAAGAAGTACTAAACCTTTTGATCCTTTTGATTTAATTCATAGTGACATTTGTGATTTGAAATATGTTAATCACGACGAGGGAAAAAGTACTTTATCACTTTTATTGATGATTTTTTTTTAACTGCACTTTTATCGATGATTGCACTCGGTTATAGTTATGTTTACTTGATAAGAAGTAAAGATGAAGCCTTAGCAGTGTTTTATCTATTCTAATATAGAAAGGGGGAGCACAAGTTTGGTGTAACCCAATTTTGAAGCCCTGTCACAAAAGTGAATCTCTCTTTTGACCTTATTTTCTTAAAAAACTGTACCAACCAATGACTAACCGCTGGGGTAAAAGTGTAAAACAATGGAAACCCAACTGCCGAAAGCCAAGTTCAAAAAAAAAAAAAAAACTGCCGAAAGCCCACGTCCACCAAAAGTTTTCCTCTTACACAAACAAAGCAACATTCAGTTACTTATTTTTCCACAGGTACAACAATGGCTTCATCTTAGTATTGGCAAAATCATCCTTTGTACTTCTTTTACTTTACTTTTATGCTTCCTTTTTCATCACAGAGAGAGGGACACTACACTGCACGCATAAGAGGGAAAGACAATACACTGCATACGTACACATTATGAGGTAAGTTCAACTTTTGTCCACTTTCAATTTTTGCCCACTGGTTTTCGAATTTCTTGCCTCCTACTTTTAAGCACCGCAAATTTGGAGGGGTGAGACCTCAATGCGTGAATTCCCGATAACAAATCTTAAACTTTAAGAAAAAAGGAATTCATGACAAATTTTAAACTTGGGCTTCAAATTGGGTTTGTTTGGAAATTGTGGAAAAGTAGATGAAGGAACGGAAATTTTTAAAAAATTCTTCCAGATTGTTTGGTTTTGAGGGAGGAGAGAATAACAGTTTCGAGTTTTTATCAAAGTTCAACTTGCACGCGCATCACAAAGTTCGACTTGCACAAGCATCGCGTGTGCCCCGACCTCTAAAAAACGAATTAAAAAAAATTCACATTCATTGGATTTGTTATTAAAGGAAATCAGAATTCAAATGTTACTACTTTTTTTGTTACTCTGTAAAAAAAACTTTTCAATTGAAGTGTGTTAATTTTGAATTTTATTAATTCTGAAATACAAGTTCACATTGTTGGGTGAAATGGTAGATCATAAAATTACATTCTCTGATTACATATTACCAGCTCTACGTGGCATTATCAAGGGGCACTTCACAAAATTCAACAACAATTCTGGTCAAAAATAGAAATATTCAAAGAGGCAGGAAGGAGTTTATACTAAAAATGTTGTCTACAAGGAGGTTTTATTGCCTTTTGTTTGAAGTATCTTTTGTTAGTCATATATTCTGTAAAAATAGTTTGTAAGTAGAATCTCTTCTTATGTTGTTTCCTAAAAGCTCTTTGGAACTTAAATGGTTTGAATCTTTTAATTTTAGTTTATTCTCGAAAAAGCAACAAGATTTACCTTTGTGCACCTATATTCTGATATGCATGACTTTGTGAGAGATTCTTATGAATTCGACTCATATGTCGTTATACACAGGAATGCAAAATAGAAAAATAGTATTTTCGATTTGGGATAATTGTGCAGATGAGAAAACTACGATAGATGGAACACAAACGGAAAATCAGGTAATTATTTATTGATTATACTGCTTCTAATAATCGCATTGGAAAAGAACTGTTTACATAATTTTATAATATGACATTTCTCTAACACTATATTCTTTGTTAAACTTACAGCATTTCCTTTAAAATCTATGCAGGTAATAAAGATAGGCCTTTACTGTACAAAATGGCCGTTCTCCGTTATAGCCAACACAATTGATTTACAAAATTTAATAGAAGAATACTTAGGTATTAGATCGTGGAAAAATCGGAAGCGACGGCGGCGTTAGCATGGTAATGTATTATTTGATTATGTGCAATTTGTCGCAATATATTGCTTACTA
The DNA here is from genome assembly GCA_963854785.1 of Vaccinium vitis-idaea. Classification (NCBI taxonomy): domain Eukaryota; kingdom Viridiplantae; phylum Streptophyta; class Magnoliopsida; order Ericales; family Ericaceae; genus Vaccinium; species Vaccinium vitis-idaea. The sequence continues at coordinate 5,577,120 of OY978215.1, read as the reverse complement.
AAAATATATGTTATTATTGAAAAAGAGAGTGTGCAATGCACACACGATCAAACGAAATGCCAAATACTTTTGCACGTACTTTTTGGTCAAAGTCCGACTTGCACACGCATTGCGTGTGCCCCAACCTCTAGTGCATTATAAAGGCGGCGATTTTATGACACTGTTATTGCTATTGCCACTATAGCTTGAGATTATGTACTTGACTGCTGCTCCCGGATCCGTGAATGACGAATTAACATACTTCTGAAAGAATTCCCCCGAGGAGCAAAAGACCACGGGCATTTTCTCCGGAAGAACAGGTAATGGAGCATCAAAATTCAGCACTAGCATTGCTTGACTGATTGAGGGCCTGAGGACTAAATCCGGGTTCGCACACTAAAGCCCACCAACCGTCAAACACTCCTTGATCTTTTTATTGAATTCAGAGCCTAATCTTCGGTCAATAGCCACAAGAATTTTTCCATTTCCATACAATTCCCATACGCACTCCACCATTTTGACCTCATTTTGCTGTGCATCTGGCTCAATGGGCCTCCCCCTACATGTTATTTCCAATGCCACAACTCTTAAGTCGTAGACATCTGATTCCTTGCTAGCTTTTCCTATGAAAAGACACTCTGGAGCCATGTATCCCATGGTCTCCGCAACAACTGTGGTCTCTACCTCTTCCTCATGATTGACTAGCCTGGCTAGCCCAAAGTCTGCCAATTTGGCATTGAAATTCAAATCCAACATCACGTTGCTAGATTTTATGTCCCTATGGCACCACACACTACTCCCATTCGTCGTGTAAATAGAACAAAGCCGAGGCTAGGCCTTGAGCAATTTTGTACCTTATTTCCCAAGTTAACAGACTTTTTGCCTTGAATAAATGGGAGTACAGGCTTCCATTATGCATGAATTTGTAAACTAGCTAGCTCGCCATTATCGTGGCACCAACCGGAGAGGTGCACCAAGTTTTTGTGCCTCAACTGGCTGATGATTTTCACGTCCAATATGTACTCTCTTAGGCCTTGTTTGGAGCCCCTTGACACCCTCTTAACAGCAACATAGGAATTCATTTCCCTTAGAAATACTCTATAAACTCGCCAAAATCCCCCACTCCAAGTTTCCTCTCCTCCGAGAAATTTTCCTCGCCCCAGTGCCCCTTTTGAATTCATCATCCATCGATCATTCCTGTATTGTTATTGGCTCGTCCCTTTTTCTCCCTCAGCTTTTTCTCCACTACTGCCGAAAAATCAAACCAATACACCAAAACCAATGCTCAATCCCACACCAATCCTGCCTTGTCCTCCCCTCCACGGCCTCTTTTCCTCCCTCATTGATTCCTAAACAGGAAGTCGAAAATCCCCGTGACTTAATGCTATTTTTTTCGTAGCAAACCCCTGTTGAGCCAGAGAAACCAAACGTAACCCACTCTGGCAAATGAGCACTTAGATCACTACCGTAAAGAAGGTTCCGAAAAACTGCACCAGCATCCCCAAAATAAGTGAATGCGGCACTAAGGTTTTTTGGTGCTATAATCAAACTTAATCTGGGATTCATTTGTTTTCCCATCATCACACCACTCTCCCAGTATTGATTTACCACAGACGTCATATTGTTGATATTGATACCCACATGATTGACGGGAAATTTAAAACTGGGTTCCCATGTGTTTCTATAACTATCAAATTCCACTGCAACAAATGTTGATGTTCCATTCTCATTAACGAGGCCAAGTCCACCTCCAGTCGAGTCTGCTGGAATGTTAGAACCATTAGGGGAAAAGAAAAAGGTTATCCCTTCGCCGTAGTTTTCTCATTGAATCCCAAAGGAGAAATTTGTGCTAATTAAAGTCTCACTACTACAATAATTGTAAAAGGTGAAATAAAAATTGTCATTGAATGTAAAAGATGATAGTTTTGAAACTATCATCTATGGAGGTGCCGTTAATACCCAACAATTTTTAATGACGGTTCATAATTGTCATCAATAACTATAAAATATGACAGTCACAAAATGTCACAATACGTCACTAAACATGAAAGATGAAAGTTATAAGGCGTAATCAAAATTGGTTTAAAACGGTCTATCTTAGAACATGAAAATGGCTCTGCCCCTATGATAGTGCAGTCAAATCTCTCTCCCTCACTCAGGAGATGGATTCTAGAAGGATTGATCAATTTATGTTCATCGAAGTTCGAACAAGTCTTCCAAGACATATCAAAAAAGAGAACAAGTCTTCCAAGTCAGGATAAAAAAACACGTCTTCCAAGTCTTTGCATATCTTTTCTCCGCTTGGCAATTAAGTCTTTGATTGTGAAATTACAATTTTTTCTGAGAAAATGGAAACCAAATAAGAAAATTCTGAGAAAATTTTTGTTCACCCTCACCAAAAGAGGGTGAACAAAACTCTCATCCTGATTGGTTGAAATGGTATAGGGTCCACAGAATCAATACACTTTTTGGTAAGTATGACATTACTTTGTGGTGGGATCCACACCATATTTAGTGGACCGTACACTATTTCAATCAATCAATCAAGGTGAGGGTGAACAAATTTTTTCTTAGAAAGTTCCAAAGGATTTGAAACTGATTCAGGGTGGGCTCCGATACTTGGGGTGTCATAATCCGACCTCAAATTCGATTGCCTACTTACAGGGATAACTCTGATCGGAGTCCTAACCCAAATTTAAAAGAAAGTAAATATAAGTGGACTAATATTAGATACAAAAGATTAAATATGGTATTTTAACTTCGTAATTTGGCTAGAATAAATTTTTAAATCTTTTTATACAATTAAAAAAAATGAATCAAAAATAAAGAAGTACCGCTTATACACTGCGTTTTTTTCTAACTAATCAAGCAATTAAATTCAATTAATAGTAATAATATTTTTAATAATAATAGAATTGATTATTTTTAGTTTTTTTTTTTTTATCAAGGTTTGTCGAGTGAAAATTAATTACTTTGGTTTATTGATTGTCATAAGTAGCAGGAAACCCTAAAAGAAGAAGGGAGGGGCGGCTGTTTTCAAACCTAGACAGATAGTGGTGTTTAAGCCCTTCCTTTCTTTTTTTCATACCCTAAGCTTTCAAATCTGAATCTCTGTACAGTTTCCTAATTCCTAAAACCAAGTAACGACTCTAAGCAGTTTACGTGCTGAGCAATGAGCACTCTCAAATATATATGACACGCTGCAACGAGTGTCATGGGTTCACGTATTGGTCATCATGTGTGCAAACTTGCACCACAACGGGCGGGTATCCACAGTTTGGCAACTCTGCCAGTGATAAATTGGTATTCTGTTGGGCATTGGAATTCCCTAATTTATAGTGCATAAGTGACAGAATTCAAAAAAAATGTGTAAATTTTGAGTGTCTGTTAGTGGTTCTTTTACTTCTTTGCAATAAAATAATTGAGTGTGAGCATGCCAGAGAAAATTTCAATCTCCTCCCTCAGATTAACTTTGGAAAAACCAAATATAATCAGACGATTGTTTTAATGGTTCAAATACCTCACTTAAGAGGATTTTTCTTTTAAAATGAAGAAATGCAAACCAATTTACTTAGGGAATTAAAGAACAACAAAGAAACAAGAGACTTCGATTAACTAATCAAAAGTAAACTTACTTCGAAATTGCCTTCAACTTCAAATACAAGATACTGAGAACTTCGAACGGATGATTGTTACAAGAACAACCGAAATTAATCCTAACTACTTCCTAATCTACTTCCTACACTACTTCGAACTAGGTTCGAAATCCTAAAACTACTTGCCAATGAACAAACCAAGCATCATTTGATTGATAGCTGTTTGTTGAAGATTTGTCCGGGAGTCTTTCACTCTTCATTCTCTTCTATTTATAAAGCTGCTTGTTGGTTGGATTTCCCGCCCATGGATTTGAACTTGGCTTGCTTCGAACTCCATAATTTGAATTGGCAGTTTTCTTCTCTTCCCATGTCTGAATTTGAACTCTGGTTAATCTTCTTCCAAAAGCTTCTCATCAAATCTGCACCGTTGCTTGAATTAATCCAAATGATTACCATTAAAAAAGATAATTGCCTATTAAGATGTAGTCCACGTGTTCTAACTACTAATTTCTTTGTATTATGGGTTTACACGTGGACTTCATGCATCTAACGGTTAAAACCATGACTTCGATGTTTATCTTCCATATTGACAATTCTTTTATAACTGCCAATAACTACTTTTCAACTTGAGAAATAATACGACATCGTATTTACTCAATCTTCTTTCCATAATCCAGTGTATCTTCATTGACAGATAGTTGCCAACGTTTGGCATTCTTAATTACGTGTCAATCAATTATTGGATTTGTTAATTTTATATGTAAACATACCCCCCACATTAACATCGTTGTTCAAAGAATTTGAATAAGTGTTAATGTGCTTTTACCGCTTCGACTTCTTATAAACTTAAAAAGAGGAAGTTATTCATAAGTAATCTTGAGCAGCTTATACGTTTCCAATGAGCAATTTATGGATAATGGGCAGTTATTCTACACGTTCTCTATCTTCAAGAATTTAAATCGCTTACAACTTAACATTTTTCCTATAAAAGGACTTAATCACCAATTCTTGCTTTAAACTGAGTTTTACTTCAACTCAACTCAACCATGGCTGACGTTTCCAATACCCAAAATGCTTTCGAAAACTTGGCTCTCAATGATTCAATCCCTGTCGATACTACAAATATTATCACACCAATTATTGGTGAGATTCGAAGAGACCGCTCCTATGTGGTAGTTGAAGCGGAAGATTCTGAGCCCATTGTTCCATGGAATCCTCCAACTTCTCCTACTCCCAAACCCTTTCTATGGGGTTTACCATCTGAAATAGTGGTGGTAAAGATGGATGATCCTGCTGGCTATAAAGGTTGGAGCAAATATCGTTCATTAGCTATGAGTAGGTATTTATCTCCGTTTATCCGACGTGATCCCAACATAATAATGCTTGACAGCATTATTGCCACTTGTCTCACTCCTTTATTTTTTAAAGTTTGTGAAGATGAAAGATCTGGCTTTGCTGGTTATGGTGAACTCAAGCAGAGAGCTAATAACCAATATATATATATTGGCTAAATGTGGTTCGAAAGCCTCATTTTGAAGGAAACTTCATTGATCCTACTAACCTCTCCCTTCGAACTCTTCTAGAAAACCCAGACTGGTTTCAAGAGTTAAAGAATATCAAATTCGATCCTATTATTTTTCATGCTGATTATTCTTACTCTCTCTATCCACAATCTGATTCTATTAAAGCCAAAGAATTGCTGGCCGATTTCGCTTTTCTAGAGATAGGGATTCTTGAAGAAGACATCTCTTACAAAAACTTCTTATGGGCTTGTGAGACTCTTCAATGTGTCATCTCTGAACAAGCTGGAGCTTTTCTCAATTCTTTTCTGAGTCAAATCCCTCTTCTACGAATGTGGATGAGAAACAACACTGCTGCCTTTGTGTTCAACCAAGATCTCCACGAGTATGAAGTTCTTCATGATCAAATCACTAAGCTCCATAATAAGATTGAACGTCTGAAGGGAGACTCCTTCGAAATTCCATCTGGAATTTCCAAAAGGCTTCGAAGGAGGTTCAAAAAATCGTATCAAAAGAAATACTCTTAAGTTGGCTAAGTTCGAAGTCAAAGCCAAAAATCTGGTTCTGAAAATCAGACCATTGATTGAGAAGAAGCTCAAGCTGGATGAAGAAGACATGATTAGAATGAAGGAAAAAGAATTTTTTAACTTTACTTGGCGAGATTTCATGCCTTAGTGACTTGGAGCTTTCCTCATTATTTCCAAGTTATTTCCACTCCAACAGCTGCTCCATCACCAGTAGATGTTTAGTTCTTCTTTGACTGTAATAGGATCTTCTTCGTAGTATGTAATTTCTTTGTGTTAATGAAATCTTAGTTCTTTCTATGGCTTAATTTTGCACCTCTTAATGCTTTTCGAAGCACTTAGAGATGTTTTAAACCAGTTCGAACTTATGATAAATAAAACATGATAAGGTGTACTTTATGGTATTTTAAACCAATAAGATGGTTTGAAGCCATGGTAATTTCAAAATTAGAATAATGTATTGCTTTTTAGTTTAAAAAATTCAAATTTGGGCCCAAAATAATATAGGCCCAATTATTTCTGCAAACAAGTTTCAAACATTTCTATGCTTCTTCTCTCACTTGCTCCCATCACTATGGCTTCTGAAACTGATACTACTCAAGGAACTCCTTCCTTTATTCTTAGGAGGTTAATAACCAGAGAAGTTCTAAAAGCCAAATCTGGTATTGGTGAGTTGCAAAACCGTGCATTCATCGAACATCCTACCCTCCCTAATACTCAAGTCCTTGGACCTGCATTTCTTGACCTTCCTCTAGATTTAACAACATGTTATCCCATTCTTGAAGGCAGCAATATTGTGAAGGATAGGTCTGTCAGTTTTTCGAAATGGGTCAGGAAAAATTTTGTTTGTTGGCCGAATTATGATGACAAGTGGGAAGAATGGTCTACACGCATTTTCAAAGCCAAGAGAAAGGAGTTAAATGATGTTGGATTAACATCAGTCATTTCTTTGCTCCGAAATGGTATACTTCAAAACCCTACCCTTATTCACGCTTCTCTAGCTTTTTGGGACCCATCATTTAACTGCTTTCGATTTAACTATGGGATGATGGCCCCTACAGTTCTTGATGTAGCCTTTCTTACTGGGTTTCCCCCTTATGGATCAGTCTTCGACATTGCTGCAACCATCAATATCCCATTTTTAAGTGAAATTAGATACACCCAATCTCATGCCTCTTATGGCAATTTTCTGGAAGCTGAGAAGAAATTTGGGGATGAAATATCTAATAGAGAATTTTTTGCATATATTTGGTATACTTTATGCAAAATGATATTCTGCAATGGTGGCAAGAAAATAATGCTCGAATTTGCACCTTTAGCCTATGCCCTTTCACAAGGCAAAGCCATTGATCTGGCTTCCAATTTTTTAGGCTATGTTTACAAAATTGGGTCTGAGAATCATGCTAAACCACTTGCTTATAATTTGGGAGGACCTCTATGGTTCTTACAACTCTGGCTATTAGCCTATTTCCCAGACCATAAGGTTGCAGAAAGATCTCCTCTAAGTAAATATGGGGACAAGTTCACATATATACCTACTCATAGTAATACAAACATCCTCTTCAGCTATACAAATTTGGTTATACCCTGAATGTCCATCCATAATAGACATGATTTTGTGGCCTGCAGAACTATCCACAAGCATGTCTACTACAGGCATTGGGTATTCATCTTTAGGGGTTGCAATGTTTAGGTTTCTAAAATCAATGCAAATCCTAATGTTCCCATTTTTCTTAACAACAGGAACAATATTTGATAGTCATTCCACATATCTTGATGTTCTAATAAAACCAGCATTTAAAAGATTTTGAATTCCCTTTTTAACCAATGAAATGGTTTCAGGAGACATCTTTCTTGGAAGTTGTTTGAAAGGTTTGCAATTAGATTTAATAGGTAATCTATGCTCAACTAAATCTCTATTCAAACCTGTTAATTCTTTATAACTCCAAGCAAAGCACTCTTTATTCTCTTTAAGCACTGTGGTCAACCTTGCCTTTGAAGTAGCATCAAGTTCTTTGTTGATTTGTACAGTGTTTGGAACAATTCCTTCTCCCAATTCCACTTCTTCTAAAGGATCTTGGGAATCGACATGACCAACAAAGGCCTTTTCGAATTCAAATGGCTTCAACCCCCAGTCTGATTTCTTAGCCAATAACTCTTCCCAATCATTTGTTTATTGTAGCTTCTATTCTATTTCTAGAGCCATAAACTTAACTAAAGCCAATGAATTGGCTTCTTCGAACTCTGCCTTGGACTTACATCCAAGCAGCTTCATCTGGTAGACTGTCTCATTCATAATCAACTGCTTGTTTGAGCTTATACTTTAACTCTGCCAATTCTCCAATTTCCAATACATTGGATGGAGGGGTGGTAGGTTGTGCGATTTCGCTTAGAGGAATGATTTCTGGTTTATACATTTCAGCCTGTGCACAATTTGCTGAAGTACTGAAAGGATGTGGGTCTGCTTTCACCTCTTCGACCCCCACTTCTTTCCCATTTTCATACTTCACAATCATCAAAGTTTGATGCGTTGAAGATGGAATGCAACCATTGACATGAATCCAATCTCTGCCAAGCAAGGCATTATACTTACTTGTGAATGTATCCACAACAAAAAAGGCTGTATCAGTTTCTACTTGGCCAACTTTCAGGCGTATAGAAACAATTCCTTTTGGATTTTTACTTTCACCAGTAAAACCAGCAATGGATGTGCTTGTTGGGATCAATCGAACCTTCTCTTTTCCCAATTTCTTCAAAGTCCTTGATGACAGAATATTAACTGTTGCACCATTGTCAACCAAAACTCTGTTCAACAGGATTCCATCAAATGAAGCAGATATATATAATGGTTTTAAATGATGCCTCATATCATTCGAAGGTGATCTGAAAGGATAAGAAATGTTAGCACAATTCAAATCAACAATCAAAGGATAATCAGAATTCATTTCTGTTTCTGGAATAAAGGTTGCTTTCTCTTTGGAAGTTACTTCTGGTTCCTCCATTGCATTAACCCTAATCATGAGATCTTCCTCTTCTTCTTCCTTTTGTATCTTAGAAATTAAAGCTCCCCAACCATCAGTCCAACCATTGTCATATGTGAGATCATATTCATCATCACTTGATACATCAATGATCTCCATAGGGGCCACTGTTGGCCGTAATGCTTTTCGAACTGGTGAGCAATCTGGTTCAAATGGTCCAAAATTAAAAGAAGGAGAAACCATATTAATTTGTACTTCAGGCAAAGTTCCAAACTAAATGGTCCTTTTCTCTTGAACTGGTAATCCCGAAACATCTTCTGTCATATTCATTTTTTCAGAAACTTCCATTGCAGAAGTCTCCATAGGAGAACAAGTTTCAATAAAAGATGAATTTATGCCTTCACCTTCTTCCTGTTCCACTATCATGGCTTCTAATAAGCCAGATTGACAGCTTGCCAAAGAATTTGGTGAAGTTGGGCTATTTTGGGGTACTTCACTGTCCATTCTTGCAGCCAAACTTTCCAGTGTCTCTTTTTCCGATTGAGTAAACCCCCTTTGAAGAGATTCTTCAGAATCTTCTCTTCGAAGTCTATTAAACCTCGGATTAAATTTACTACCATTAGGATTTTCTTTAGATGCATATTCTTCCATTTGAAAACTAGTATACCTCCTTTGTAATTTCCTTTTCTGAGTCCGTGTCAACATAGGAATCATTTGAGGTGCCTTGGTCTTTGGATCTCGAACCACTATCCATTGTCCAGTAGGAGAATTAGGAGGTTTGATCATTTTATTTCCAACTTTAGAAGGAGCTTTGTATCCTTGGAAGAGTTCTGGCTTGACTTTCTTCAAAAACCAATCAGGAACTCCCTTTACCAAGGAAAATTGTTCGCCTTGCCCTTCATTTTCCTGATCCATGGGGGCCTTTCCAGTGTTAACCTTCTTCAAAGGAGGATAATCTCTCTTCAAAGTTGGTGGAACTGGACTAGAAGGTACATTTCTTTTAGAAACCAACCAAGGCTTCTCCTTCTTTTCATAGCTGGTGTTTACCCAAGGTTTTCTTTCATTATTCCAATCTAAAGCTTTTCTTTCCATCCTTTTTGGAAAGAAATCAACCCCTTGTCGATCCAAGTCTTTGAAAACCAAATAATTGGCTCTACATTCCATGCATAAGCATTCTAGAAAAGAAGCTTCAAGCATAGGAAGATGAGACTGCTTGAATCCTTTTTTAGATGAACTCTCTGTTGTAAACCTTGGCTTACTGTTCCTGTAAGTATCATTTCGAAGTTGACCAACATTTGGTTTTCCTTTACCAAATTGTACAGAGTTCATTTCAACATGCACTTGTTTACTCTGCCACACTTCTCGAACAGTCTTGGCCAAAGATGTTGGCACATTGGTGTTGGCAGTTACTTCTTCAATCTTTGGAAATGGATCAGTATATATCCCCATAGCCTTTTCTGGAAACATGATCCTTCCCTTCTTGATCTGTTCTTGAATCCTATCACGGAAAACATTACAATTCTTAGTCGAATGAGTCCAAGAAGCATGCCATTTACAATAATTATTTCCTTTTATTTCTTCCAAAGTTGGAAGTTTGACATTTTCAGGAAGTTTGATAAACTTTTTCTTCAAAAGGTAATCAAAGATTTCATCTGCTTTAGAAACATCAAATGAATATACTTTGCTAATTGCTTTCTTATTACTCCTTGGTGCTATAGAAGAATCCTTTCGAACCAGACATTCACACACACAAGGATCATGTTCAATAATTTCAGCAGCATCGATCTCATAAGTAGGATCCTTATAATAAGTAGAAAATGAAGAATTATTCCTATCAACATCTTCTTCTAACAAAGATTCATATCTAGATGCTTTGTAAGTTAAATCAACCAAATCCCTAAATTCAGTAGAGTCGAACTTCTTTCTAAGTTCCCTACTTAGGCCATCTTGTGCTATTCTGACAAATTCAACTTCTGGTAGTTGAAGTTTGCATTTGTTTCTAACCCTTTTGAACCTAGTAATAAACTGGGCAGCCTTTTCATCAGGTTTTTGTTTTAATCTGGCTAAGTCAACCATAGTGACTTCAGGTTCAGTTAGGTAAAACTGTGCATGGAATAATTCTTCCATCCTTTGCCAATTTGGAACTGATTCCAGTGTCAGATTAGAATACCATTCGAAGGCTGTTCCTGTTAAGGAATTAGAAAAAAGTTTCAACTTAATGAAACCATTATTACCTAATTCTTTACACTGAGCAGTGAATCTAGCAATGTGTTCAGTGGTTGATTGTTTCCCATCCCCATGAAACAGTGTAAAATCAGGGATTTTAAATCCCCTAGGGACTTCGAACTGCCTATCTATCCATTCTGGATAAGGTTTTCTATAAGTTTGAGTTTGTACCCCCCGGTTTAGAGGTCCATAAACTTCTTGCATAAGGCCTAATATTTCATCTCTAAGAGTGGAATTTCCTCTTAAATGAACATTCGCATTAATGTGCGGTTCCCAATTTACATTTCTTGTCATGTGATCTTCTGGAAACCTATCCAGAGGGCCATCAAAAGGTTGAGGTTGTTTGTAATCTCCTTCTTGCCTTGTAAAAGGTTCATAAAGGCGATTCGAATGCACTCTTCCCATCTCTGGTATTCCTGGATATTTAGGAACTCCAATTTCTACATTGGGCCTTCTTGAACTAGCCTTATCAGTAAAATGGTTTCCTGTGGAATAATTGTATCCTTCAAACCCATAATCATCATTTTTAAAACTTTTATCCCCATTTACACCATCAAAGCTAGGTTCGAATGCGATATGAGTGGTTTGTTTATATGTTTTTCTAGACTTGGGAATTTGAGAGTCATAAATTTTTGCAGGTTCATACCAAGATTCTGGTATTTCATCTACATTGATAGGCTCTTTTCCAGTCCTAGACTTATGTTTACTAGAACTAGCCTCTCCTTTATCTTTTTCGAATAAAGGCACAGGTTCATTTCTAGATTTTGATTGTTCTTCTAATTTTTGAAACATAAGTTTTTGGGTTTGAGCCAATTTTTTAGATGTAGCAATCATTTCAGCAAATTGGCTAGATAACACACTCCCTCCAATTTCTGGATTCTTTGGGTCATCAATCTGCACTGTTTTGTTATTCCTAGTGTTCATACGAGAATTTTGGCCAATTCCTACATTTGCATCTTGACCAATACGGGTTTCCTGGCCAATTTGAGGTCCTTCAACCTGTTCATTTTCTCTAGGATTAACATTATTCTCATCTTCTGGCGTCTGGCCAATTTCAGAATCATCTGTTTGCTTCCTAAGTTTTGGAGTCATTCAACACTTTCAGGTGTCCCAACGGGCATGCCAAAAATGTTAGTGGTTCTTTTACTTCTTTGCAATAAAATAATTGAGTGCGAGCGTGCCAGAGAGAGTTTCAATCTCCTCCCTCAGATTAACTTTGAAAAAACCAAATATACAGGCGATTGTTTTAATGGTTCAAATACCTCACTTAAGAGGATTTTTCTTTTAAAATGAAGAAATGCAAACCAATTTACTTAGGGAATTAAAGAACAACAAAGAAACAAGAGACTTCGATTAACTAATCAAAAGTAAACTTACTTCGAAATTGCCTTCAACTTCAAATACAAGATACTGAGAACTTCGAACAGATGATTGTTACAAGAACAACCGAAATTAATCCTAACTACTTCCTAATCTACTTCCTACACTACTTCGAACTAGGTTCAAAATCCTAAAACTACTTGCCAATGAACAAACCAAACATCATTTGTTTGATAGCTGTTTGTTGAAGATTTGTCCGGGGGTCTTTCACTCTTCATTCTCTTCTATTTATAAAGCTGCTTGTTGGTTGGATTTCCCGCCTAATGGATTTGAACTTGGCTTGCTTCGAACTCCATAATTTGAATTGGCAGTTTTCTTCTCTTCCCACGTCTGAATTTGAACTCTTTCTTCCAAAAGCTTCTCATTGAATTTGCACCGTTGCTTGAATTAATCCAAATGATTACCATTAAAAAAGATAACTGCCTATTAAGATGTAGTCCACGTGTTCTAACTGCTAATTGCTTTGTATTATGGGTTTACACGTGGACTTCATGCATCTAATGGTTAAAACCATGACTTCGATGTTTATCTTCCATATTGACAATTCTTTTATAACTGCCAATAACTACTTTTCAACTTGAGAAATAATACGACATTGTATTTACTCAATCTTCTTTCCATAATCCAGTGTATCTTCATTGACAGATAGTTGCCAACGTTTGGCATTCTTAATTACGTGTCAATCAATTATTGGATTTGTTAATTTTATATGTAAACAGTGTCCAAACTCAACAGTAGTTGTTAAGAAATATTGTCCCACATTACTTAGCAGTGAAACGGATGATCACTTAATATATGCTGGGATCTATCCACTCATTGCCAATTGGTTTTGAGATGGATATAAAGTTTCCATATGGTATCAGAGCGGGGGACCATTCTACCCCACATTTAAAATAATAAGAAAATTCACAATTCACACCCCACGATGCCAAACCAGCAAAATAAAAAAAGGCTGCACGACGATAGTACCCAAAAAGTGGTCACACGTGACAGATCTCAAATGCGGTTGCACGTGAGGGGGATGTTAAGAAATATTTTCCCACATTGGTTAGGAGTGGAATGAGTGATCACTTAAATATATGTTGGGATCTCTCCACTCATTACCAATTGGTTTTGGGATGGATATAAAATTTCCACAAGTATGCCATTTTAATTCCGCGTCCCTCTAACTGTAAGTGAGCACAACAACATGCCAAATCGAAAATAACTTCTTCAACTGGTGAAAGGAATAAAAATCATATAATAGTAGGATTGACGAGAAGCACTGAATAAGGATTTTATCATTTCCGACTGGCCGGTTTATTTGTAGGGTTAAATATCTACTTACCCCTTAAACTATAAAAAAAATTGGGTAAATTTCACTTGCCTCCCTTGAGGTTTCTAACAACAGATACCCCTCCTCACGTTTTAAAAATTGCACTTACCTCCCCTTTGGTTTAGTTGTCGGTTACAGTTTCCCCCAAGCCGTTAAGAGGCCGTTACAACTTAACGGAAATAGCTGACATCATCATCTTAACCTCTTTTGTTACCCATTTTACCCTTGTAACTTGATGGTATGACATGAATGCCCTTCCAAACTCAATTTAAAAGATATTAATGTCCCTAATCGCAATTTCTTAAAAGAGTTTTATAATATATTCATTTGGTTTTAAAAATAAATAAATAGTTTTAAATATGCATTTACAAATATTTTTTATTCTTTATTTTTTTTCAAAATGTTTTGGCCCCATATAAGCAAGTGGATGCTATTCTTCATTTTAGGCCCGTTTGTAAGATTCAACTAAAATTAAAATAAGAGAAATACTATTTTATGAAAGTGGTTCTTTTTTTTTTTTTTTTTAAACTATATGAAAGTTAGCAATATATATCAAGTTCCACATTGGTGTTTTTTTTTTCAGAACAAAAAATAGTGGACCCCCCATTACTTTTTCAAACTTAGATAACCAAAACTTTCCACATCATTTTTTCAAGCTACACCATTTTTTGAATAATATTTTGAAAACCTTTTTTTAAAACAAAACAGTCTTTTGAAAAAAAAAATCTGAAAAAACAATTAAGAAAACAAGTCTTTTGGGAAAATTAATCAATGAATTAACTGTTGAAACCATATCTATTACGGTGGAAAATTATGTAATAACCTAAAAGCAATAAACAAGCCCTATTCAACAACAATCTACCAGCGGTATTTTTCAAAATAAATTAGAAAACATTGTTGAGGGAGAGAGAGAAGAGAAACAAGGGAAGAGAGAGAAAAGATTTGTCATTTTAGATTAAAAATTCTCTCATGTGTAATTATTTACTGAGGACATATATAAATGTTTTAATGTGTTGTTTCAGTTATTTAATACTAAAAAAATTATTAATATTATTTCTTCTCACAAAAGTAAAGCTCATGGTGTATATAGGAGTTGGGTCCACTTTTAAGATTTGATAACATCTTTCATTGTTCAATTAATTTTCCTTGACTTGTTAGTGGAAGAAAATAAAAAATAAAAAAACAAAAAACAAAAGTGAAAGAAATTATATTAAATTTTTTTTTCTAGGGGAGGTATCTGTTGTTATTACAAACCTTAAGGGAGGTCAATGAAAGGGTAAAAATGTAAATTTTCATTTTCCGTTAACGGAATTTTCCGGACAATACTGATAGCGGAGGTCAGTGCAATTTCCTAAACCTGAGGGGAGGTATTTGTTTTTGTCAGAAACATCAGGGAGGTAAGTGAAATTTACCCTATTATTTATTAGTCTTTTTTGTCTACAGTGGGTCCATGTAGTATGGTGGTCAATGATATTTTATTCAATTCAAGAGCACAAAGCGTATAATTCTCTCCTACGCTTTTGAATTATGCGGGAAGGAAAGCCCACTGCAAAGAAAAGTCTCGCATTTGAGTCAGTACACAAAGGAGGACTAATTCATCATTCACATCCTAACCAAAAGAACTGTGTTTAAATGCCCAAAATTCATCCGAAACCCAAACTCCCAATTTCTCCCAACAGCCATGCCTACCTTCAGCTTCCGAATTCTGCTGCTGTATTCTTCTCTCTCCATCTTCTTCTGCTTTCTATTTCCTCAAACACATTCACTATCCTTCGACCTGACAAACATAGGCCCGCAACATTACGTGCGCATAAAACATGATGGAGGTTCCTATATCTCACCCCAAGGCCTCCAAGTCACCAACGCAGAACTCAGCGACTCCAGACCCCCAGGTAAAGCCACTTACATCGATCCCCTTTACCTTTGGGATAAATCCACAGGAAAGTTAACAGATTTCGATACCCATTTCACTTTCGTGATTGATTCAAATGGGAGTCAGAGTTTTGGCGATGGGCTCACCTTCTTTCTCGCTCCCAATGGGTCTAACATCACAGCTGGTGGTGCAATGGGCCTCCCATTTAATCTATCTGCGTTTGCACCCACTAGCCCTTTTGTTGCTGTGGAGTTTGATACTTTTCAGAATAAGGAGGTTTGGGACGCTTGGGACCCGGTCAATATCAGACCTGCTACTCATGTAGGTATCGATGTCAATTCTATTAATTCAAGTGTTACTGCTCCTTGGTACTGTAATGTAACTGGCGGGATTCAAAATGAGGCTTGGATTAGGTATGATTCAAGTTCACACAATTTGAGTGTAGTTTTTACTGGTTCTACTAATACTAGTAGAGTGGTAGATACCATTCACTTTATCGTGGATTTGAGGGAGTACTTACCTGAATGGGTAACAGTTGGGTTCTCAGCTGCAACAGGGTGGCAGTTTGAGACACACACTGTAAAATCATGGAATTTTAGTTCAAGTTTGCAAATTGTCACAGATCCAGTACCGGACCCGAGGCCAAAAAAATTCCCACTTGGAGCTTTGGTGGGAATTGTTGTCGGCTCAAGTGTTTTGCTTGGTGGCTTTGTTTTGGTTGGATTTGGCTTGTGGAAGAGAAGTAGAGCAAATGAAAAAGAGGAGTTTGAAGTTGAGATGTCCATGGAAAATGAATTTGAGGCAGGTAGTGGGCCGAAGAAATTTTCCTACCGTGAATTAGCTCACGCAACAAATAACTTTGAGGATGAACAAAAGCTTGGAGAGGGAGGGTTTGGCGGAGTTTATAGAGGTTTCTTAAGGGAATTGAATTCTTATATTGCTGTCAAGAGGATATCAAAGGGGTCAAAACAAGGGGTAAAAGAGTATGCAACAGAAGTGAAGATCATTAGTCGATTGAGGCACAGAAATTTGGTGCAACTCATCGGTTGGTGCCACGAAAAGAAAGAACTATTACTTGTTTACGAGTTCATGGAAAATGGAAGCTTAGA
The DNA here is from genome assembly GCA_963854785.1 of Vaccinium vitis-idaea. Lineage (NCBI taxonomy): Eukaryota > Viridiplantae > Streptophyta > Magnoliopsida > Ericales > Ericaceae > Vaccinium > Vaccinium vitis-idaea. Next base: position 5,560,617 of record OY978215.1, on the reverse strand, counting down.
TTTCCATCTCTTCAAAGGGAAAAGCTTGTTGACGTGGGGAACAAGGTATAAAATTGCCCAAGGTCTGGCCTCGGCTTTGCTCTATCTACACGAAGAATGGGAGCAATGTGTGGTGCATAGGGACGTAAAATCAAGTAATGTGATGTTGGACTCCAATTTCAACGCCAAATTGGGAGATTTTGGGCTAGCTAGATTTGTCGATCATGAGAAAGAGTCTCAAACAACTATTTTGGCGGGGACCTTGGGGTACTTGGCGCCGGAATGTATGGTTACAGGTAAAGCTAGTAAGGAATCAGATGTCTACAGCTTTGGAGTCGTGGTTTTGGAAATAGCTTGCGGGAGAAAACCCTTTGATTTGAAGGTGCCAGAGTCTCAAATGAGACTAGTGGAATGGGTTTGGGACCTCTATGGAATGGGAAGGTTACTCGAAGCCGTGGACGCAAAACTAGGCATGGATTTTGATGAGCAAGAAACGGTACGGTTGATGATTGTTGGTCTTTGGTGTGCTCACCCGGATCACAATGTCCGGCCTAAAATTAGACAAGCGATTCATGTGCTTAATTTTGAAGCCCCAGTGCCCATTCTCCCACCAAAACAGCCCACGCCATCATTTTTTCCTCCCACCACTAGTTCTAACACCAGCCAAAACCAATATTCAAGTTATACTTACAATACAGGTTCTTCTAAGTTCACCTCATCTTCTACTGCTTCATCTTCAATATCACTTTTGAACAAAGAGTAAGGGGGTGTTTGGAGCCAGTTATGTTTTAGATTTTGGATTATAATGAGCGTCTGTAAGTTGGGTCAAATAGTATGAGTTTCTTCCTATTGGTCTTGATTGTTTTAGACTTCATGATTCTATTATTAGAGGTTGTTAAGATTAGCTTTTTGATCTCCTGGTTGGGGATTAACTTGCTCCTCTGTTGTTTGTAACCATTGCTTTTTATCTATAGAAAATCTTTGCTTTTTGAATTTCAAGATTCAATATTTTATGCAATAGATTTTGTATATAAACATGGCTAAACCTTCACCTTCTCAAAATTATGCATTGACGATTCCCACTGTTTTTCGAGGCAGCCAAATGCAATCTTTGAGCTCTAGTTGCAACAACGAACATGTCTCCTCCAAGATTGTTGCGATGTTCCCTCATGAAAACAATCCCTTTTGTATATGTGATTTGTTTTGAGGAAGTGGAAGTATTTCAACCCTCTTCCAAAAATTCTATCATCCATTCACGTTTGATGGCCGGATTTGTGTCTGTAGACCTATTCGGAATACTCCACTTATCATATGTCAATGTTATAGCTGACGAGAACAAGAATAAGAAGGAAAACAAAGGGAGAGGAAATTTTCAGAACTCCAGCTCTGGCAAGGAGTTAGCCGGGGCTTCTTCCTCGAGTCCTGTCATGATTGCTCACTCGACGATAGAGCTTTACAAGCAGCATTGCCCTTCTTCAGTCATGCAATATTGTTAGATCGGGCTTTCGCCCATTGTCCAAGATTCACCACTGCTGCCCCCCGTGGGAGTCCAGGCCATGTCTCAGTCCAAGTGTGGCTGATCATCTGAAAAGACCAGCTAAGCATCATCGGCTTGGTCAACCAAAAACGGGCGGAATGCTCTCGAAACCAATTCACTCGAGTGAGACAGAGGAGACTGGAATTTCGTACTTGGGAAGATGAATGCCGAACATTACAAAACTAAAGAGGAAGTCAATTCCCAACCTATAGATCAGAAAGGCAGTTTCTACAGCGCCTAAAAACTGAATCGAGAAATCTAAACAATCAAGATCGAAAGGGGAAAAAATGGACCTTTTCATTAAACCAACTTACTGGTTTTCGCGGCTGTCAAAACTAGAGGTGGTGGTTGTGTTAATTTAAAATTGCTTGAAGTTTATTTTGGAGGCCGTTGTTTTACAGGATTAATATTGAAGGAATATAGAATCCATTGGACTAATAGCGACGAGATTAATAATACCAAGCACTCATCGATCCTGTTCAAAAGGTGAAATGTAGTTGGACAAGAAGCTGCAGAATATGTGGTTAGCTTTGATGATTTGATTTGACTGCGACCACAATCAAAGGCATCATTCATTAGCTAACAACATTATTGAAATCTTCACAACATTTTAGTCCGCTGGTACAAAGCCTTTACGGTAACAAACCAGTGCGGTAGAAAATATCTATGACTTGTCGCCTTCAGGATACAATTATACAACAATCCGATAATTTATCTTGTGACTCAGTCGTACTCTGCCCAAGTAGGCGAATCCAAAGCTCCACCAGAAAAATATCCATACACTGCCAAAGAACACTCGTGTAGATTTTAAACTTGAACTATACAATAAAGTTGTAGAAAACTGAAAAAGTGTTAGTGAAGAAATGCTTCCAATTTTT